>JABUQX010056220.1:0-5000 GCA_015478945.1 Trachelipus rathkii | reverse complement strand
AAGGGATTGAAGATCATGAATGTTTTTTTTTTCAACGAAGGGACTCACATAGGTTCGCAAGGTATAGATGGAATAATATCACAGGAGAATTCGATCAGAGATCTATTATAGACTATATAATATCATTTGATAGTAGGATAATAAGGAATGTTAAAGTAATACCTGGAGTAACAATGGATTCGGATCATAGATTGTTGATGACGGACCTGGTGGTGAAGACAGAAAAGCTGCAGAATAAAGAAAAGAGAAATGTGATAAAAGTGGAATCACTGAAGGAATGTGACAAGAAAAGGGAATATATTAGAAAAATAAATGAAGACTTAGAACAATTAGAAGGAGTAGGAAAGATGGAGGAGATACAAGAAACGATAAGAAGGGTAGCAGAGGAAACTCTAGGCAAAAGATGGGTAGGAGGAACGAAGAAAAGACACACAAAGTGGTGGACTGAAGAAGTGAAGGAGGCAATAAAGAGGAAAACGGTATTGATGAAAAGGTGGCTGAAAAATAGAACCGTACAAACAAAGGCTAGTTTGTGGAGGCAAGAAATGATGCAGAGAAAGTGAAAGAAGAGTAAAAGAAGAGGCTGCAAAGAGAGAGGGGAAAGAAATTGATGGAAGATGGGAGGGCAGAAAGGAAGAAGATTTTTAGACTTGGGCAAAAAACATATAGAGGATCAAAGAGGAAAGTGTGACATCAAGTATAAGCAGGGAGAGGTTTTGGTGAAATCAATAGATACAAACAGGAGATGGACGGAAGTACTTCAGTGAACTGCTAAATGTGAATGAACAGGGGATGAGGAGGGAAGAGAGATGGGGGAGAGGAAGATGAGGAGGGGAAGGAGATAACTATGGAAGAGTGAGGTGGCTCTGAGAGTGATGAAGAACGGTAAGGCACCGGTGGAAGATGGGATACCCATAGAAATGAACAAAAGAGGGAGGAGAGAAAATGAAAGAAGAAATTTTGAAACTGTTAAATAGGTGTTGGAACCGAGAATGAAGTACCAGAAGGATGGGCGAGCCAGGGATAGTGCCAATACATAAGGGAAAAGGAGATACAAAAGACTGCAAAAAACTACAGAGGAATTTCCTTGTTGAACCATCTGGCAAAAACATATGAGAGAATTTTAGAGAAAAGGTTGAGAATAGTAGTAGAGCCCAGACTGGGAGAAGAGCAGCACGGATATAGAAAGAACAGAAAACACGACGGATCTCTTGTTCGCTCTGAGAATTTTTACGTTGGAAAAGGTATGGGAATTCACAAACGAGCATATATAGCTTCATAGATCTAAAAAAGAACAAATATATATATATATATAATTATATAATATATATATATATATAATTATATATATATATATATATATTATATATAATATATATATAAATATATATATATCATATATATATATATATATATATATATATATGTGTGCTGTGTATGTATGTGTATGTGTATGGCTGTCGTTGTGTATACTGGTGTACGCAGGATTTTGACTTAGGAGCAGCAAAGTTGCGTGATTTAGTCCCTGCTCACACTAACAATAGTTGGTGTGGGTGGTTAAAACTCCAGATTTTTCCTTTTCAAAGGCTAATAAAAAACATAATAATAGAAAAAGTTATTTCGGTTATAAAATATATAAAATAAACAAGTCTACAACAGTTTTAATTAAAAAAATTTATTTTTCACGAAGTTGATAAAAAAAATATTTTGTTGATAGACGTTTAAAGTAATAGTTATGGGCGGATTGGCGAGTATGAGTCCTGAGTGGTAACTAAATATTAAATCTTAAACTAGCATTAGACGCCTTGGTTTTCAGCGAATTCCGTTCAATTACATTGCATCCAATTCGTTCATTTTTTTACTTACTAATATTCTATGAATACTCATCCTACATAGTCCATTAAGCCTGTCTTCGTTTATTGTGTTTCTTAGCCAAGTATTTACTCTTCAAAGAGTGCTAAAAGACCTTTCAATGGTACTTGTTAAACACGGTAGCACCAGTTCAATTAACAGACAGGTTTTTAATTTGAGGAAAAAAGGGATTGGCTTCTTTAATGACCAGTAAGTTCCAAGTCTTTCAAATTTTTTCTTTTCCATTTTTTTTTCAGCCACTCCCATGCTTCAAAAAGACATTGAAATTGAATTAATTGTCTGCCGCTGATTGGTATTTCATCCAATCGATGTTGCATGTGACAGGCGTTTTGGTGATAAAAACTGTTTTTATGGAACTTTGTTTCCAACATTTTTGGCCTTGAAAAAAAGTTTAATTCACATAAATTTTTTTATCATTTCCATAAACATCAAAATTACTTACAAGCATTAGCTTCAGAGTTTCGAGAAATAGGTTTCGGAGTTTCTTAGTTTGCATATTCTCGGCCAACACCTCAGTTCTGGCATCTATTTCTAATTCTAACCACAAAATCAAATGGCTCGCCATTAACCCCGAATATAATACCGAGGAAAATAGGAAAAGTATCAGGAAATGCTAATCGTGGCTGTCAGAAATGAGGTTCAAGCAAATACATCTCAAGAGCCTAGCGAAGTAATGGATTTGGCTGGAGGTAGCAGTCCAGATGACTTTTTTTGAATACGAGAGTTTGTCATTTACATCACCCGCGTCATTATATAAAGATGAACTAAAAATAGAAGTGCTTAAATACTTACGGAAACGACAATCCTAGAGGCACTGAATAGTATCCCTGTGTTAAAAAGTCTTTTTTTGCAACTACAATTACTCACTACCTTCATCGCCCTGTAGAAGATTGATTCAGCTTTGCGGGTCAATTCACTTTTCCCAATGATCTCCAAGCTATTATGATAATAATGTTTGAAAGGCTAGTCATTCTTAAAGGTAATTCTTCATATTTGATGTTATTAATTAAGTTTACTATGAATAAAATCTATGCGCATGGTATGTTTAATTTTTGCCATTCTGCTCTTATATGGTTACAGAAAATTATTATCATTTATTAATAAGTGATTAACTATGTTTAAATAGATCATTATTATTACTATTATTATTATTATAATTACCTAACTTTACAATACATTATTATTATTATTATTATTATTATTATTATATCATTATTAATATTAATAATATCTACTCTTAATACTTTACATACCAATAATATCAAACAATGTTGAAAGAAGATCGGCTAGCTATGGTTCAAAGTGACGCACAATTGAGATAATCTTCTACGTTTATTAATAAAATAAATTAAAAAAAATTTAAATATGGATAATATTGTATCACTAAATTCCATAAATGTATATCATTTATTGCACTAACTTTACATAATGAAACTTAAAATAGATAAAAATTTTAAAAATTGTATATTTCTATTATTTGGTCAATGATAGTAATGTAAATTGCAAAATTTTTGAAAAAAAGTTTAAAAACTGTAGAATCTAATCCATTTGATTTTAATCATTCAGCAGTAAATATGTTTATGATCATGTACCAAAACTGTAAACTATTAATTAAGCCTGAAACTGACCGAAAGTAACGCGTTACATGTAACGGCGTTACATGTAACGAGTAACGGTAACGCTTCAAAAAAGGAATTTTTTAAAATGTAACGATGTAACGATAACACGCGTACCCTTTCCTTCTCAAGAACGGAAGTAACGTTAACGTTAACCAATTTCATGTAAACGATGCCCATCTCTGTATTAATATTATTATATAATATATATATATTATATATATTATATATAATTAACTATATATTATATATAATATAATATATATATATATATTATATATATACTATATATACAGGGGTGGGGATTTTTTGATTTTTGAGAAAAAAATCAATTTATTATTTGGATTTTTTGGATTTTTTGGATTTTTTGAGATTCGTGAGGCCGTCACGCGAAATATAATTTGTAAACAAACTCTTATTTTTAAGTTGATATAAGTATTATTTTTAATCCTAGGCCCTATATCTGAGCTCAAAATCTTAAAATAAGCCCTATAGACTATGACAAAATGAAAGAGCAACATTAAAGGATGTTAAATCTAGTATATTGAATGATTTGCATTAGAAATAAAAGAAACGGTTTGAAAATGATCTTTGTTGAAATTTTTATAGTGTAGAAATTTGAAACAGAGCAGCCTTGCTATGATATTATTAATATTAATTTTATATTAAATTTGACAATAAGTCATTAAATATACAAAAAATGAGATATTATTATTTAAAAAAAGAATAATTTTAATTTTTTTGAGCAAAAAATCAAGTGAAAAAATCAGTTGAAAAATCAATTGATTTTTCCGTGCCATCCCTGTATAATTATATATATATATATATATATATATATATATTATATATATATATTATATATATATATATATAAATAATATATATATATATATTAAATATATATATATATATATATATATATATATAATAATATTTAATAGTCAGAGCTGTCTAAGGCTGACATCATGCAACTCAGAGAACGGCAGGCACTACAGTAAACAAATATATATATTATGAATCAGCCAAAAATTTTAAGGAGGGGTTTTTAATTTTTATTTTTTTTTTAATTCATTTGTCGGAAATATTTAAAAAAAAAAATTCCCCATTTAGGGGGCTCGAGCCGACGGGGGACAGAGTGGGGGACGAGGTCCCCCCCGTCGTCCACGGGAAGCCGAGAGATCCGACTCCTGCCATCTTTGCGGTTGAACCCAATGGTATTCCTTTAGTTAAAATAAGAATATTTTATTCCCTTTGCACTTTGGTATTACTTTAACTATAGGAATACCATAGGGTAAACCGCAAGATGGCAGGAGTCGGGGGTCTCTCGGCCTCCGGTATAGAATGCAAGTTTTTGGTCCGCAACTACTCCCGCCTTGGGTCGAAGCCCCCTAAATGGGGAAAAAATTTTTTTAAAAATATTTTAACGAATATAAAAAAAAAAAAAAAATTAAAACCCCTCTTTAAAATTTCGCTGATTCCAAATATATAATTTGTTATACTGTAGGTGCTGCC
>JABUQX010056219.1:0-12378 GCA_015478945.1 Trachelipus rathkii | reverse complement strand
TCTTATGAGACAAAACGTTTACGGGCATGCTGAGGCGAGGACGGGAAGCGGGATATAGGGGTAGACAGGGATAAGTGATTCACTTAGGCAGGAAGCATCAGAGGCGGGAAAAAGAGAGTTAAAGATTAGTTGAAAATAGGTCTGACAGCAGATGAATATAGCAGGTTACAGGAATTAGAACGAATCAATAGTTTAAAGATGCAGGAATCTTCAGATAAGGGTCAATCAGCTAGTGAACTGCAGATACACAGCGTTCCGACATAGATACTTTCTTCCAGCCATGGGGAGGGATCAGATGAAGTAGCCAATCGGTGCAATGTTGCAGATTTGTCTAAAAGGGAAAGAACTGGATACATTGCTAATCTTGGAAGCTCTATGACACCGATACCATAGATAGGAATTTTCAAAGTAAGAATATAAGAAACGTATATGAGTAGTCATGTTATTCCAGGGGCCAGAGTGATGATTATCCGTAGGATAGGATACGATCAGCAGAGATTTGAATTCTACCAACAATGACTTGAATTCAGGAATGTGACTTGTGCAATGTGGATACAAACTGATATCAGCGACCATCAAGAAAGGTTCCGAAGAAAAATAGCAAGAATCATATTAGGAGATTGATCAGAAAGAATGAAAGCTTCAGGTAGGCAAGAAGGCGTTGCAACGATTAATCTGGGATGCTTTACCTCACGGTTTAAGGTGGCAGGTTCAGGAAATGGGGGGTTAGCGGGCCTTTAGCGATGTAAATGAAAGGATTAGGGAATTTATGTTTTTCAGAAAATATTAGGTTTTTGCATTTGTGGAGAGAGAGTTTCTGGATAGGGATCTTTTTGCAGCGGAGGAGTTCACCTTGAGTTCGTTAAAGGTTGTTGGGCTTTTAAGCACCGGAGGAGACAGGTTTGGAGATTGTTTAGCAAAAAACGTGAGTAAAGAGTTGGGGGTGATGGGCCTAAATCGGATACAAATAATAGCAACGGTAACGGTAGTAGTGGTGATATAAATAAAAACTAGTGTTGTTACAGACTCAAATAAGGATAGCAATAAAAATAGCAGCATTTCGAATATCAGAATGGCTTCTACAACAAAATTGCTCATAGCCTCTGAAATAAAAAGATGAGCTGCATTCAGTGCTATACCATAAATGAGAATCTTGACATTATTTGCACTACTGAACTTAGGCATGGGTTAATGAAGAATTATATTGGAGACTCCGTTCAGAAATATGAAATAGACGGCTCTATTCACTTATATGTTAAACCAGCCGTATAGGAAAGAAGGCGTGGGGGTGGGGCCGCTCGTATATAAAAGCAATATTCAATCTGTATTAATGGAGCGTGACTTTTGTGAGTTTTGAAGAGCTAGATGCGGATGAGTATTGAGATCAGTATGGGCGGTAAGATATCCTTATCTCAATAAATTCATATTATAAATTAGCGGGCCATTTTATAGACCTCCTGGCCAGTGTTCAAGGAATTAGACTTCAGAAATTGTTAAAAGAATTGAGACAGCACTGCCACAGGTAGAAGAAAAAACGGTATAGTCATAATGGGTGATTTTAATTTTCCTGGCATTCAATCGAATTCCTTATCTAATACAGACCATAGTAGTACAGTATTTATAAATTATATACTAGATAACTTTTTGAGCCCAGATGTGGTCCATGAGCCACAAGACAGGATCCACTATTAGACTTAATATTAAACTAAACGATGAACAGTATGCGTGGGCGAAGGTAGAGGTTGAGGAGAATTGAGTCTCGAGGTGACCATAAAATATCAATTAGAGTTTAATATAAATGTGATATCTGGGCCCAAGATTGCAAGCTAATAAGGAAAGGATCTTAGATTCCGGAATGGTGATTTTACCAAATTTAGAGACATGCTTAGTACAACTGATGGGATAAAGAGTTTATAGAGACCAAAACTGTTTTATCATGTGGGAACAGTTTTAAGCAAATTTTTAATGAATATTCAGTTCAGCATGTTTTAAAGAAAAACCTATTAGGGTGGGCGAAGAGAAAACCTGTTTGGTGGCATAGAGAGATAAGAGATAAATTTAATGAAAAGCGTAGAGATGCTTTCTAAAAATATTCAAGGGTAGTAATAGGGAGATTGATTTAGAAAATTATAAGGAAAAAATTAAGAAACAAACTAAACCAGTCAATAAGAAAGGCCAAAAGAGAGAGGCAGAAAATTAATTTTAGCAAGGAATAGTAATTAGAACCTGAAGACATTTTTTAGCTTTTTATTAAAATTATTAAACTAATAAAAAGTAGCGGCACCAATTGGTCCAATTAAAAATTGAATTGAAAATTTAGTGAGTTCAGATGAGGAAGTTGGTCAACATTTCAATGCTTATTTTGTGCTTCAGTTTTTACAGAGGAAAGATTAGAGATAATAGTTTGGGAGACTAAGTAGTTCTTGTATGCATTTGTAACAAATAGTCTTGACAGGAATCTGAATTGACGTAAAAAGATATTAAACATTTATTAGACCTTATTGCATCCAGCGTACAAGCTGCAGGCCTGATGGGGATGATATGCGTAGAATTTCTGAAAGAGGGGTTAGTATCAGCCATTGCAAAGCCATGTATTTGATTTTTTTAAGCGATCTATAACATTTGGTGAGGTACCAGATGTATGGAGGGCAGCATATGTTGTGCCTATTTATAGGAAAGGTAGTAAGGAAGATTTGGGAAATTGATAGGCCAGTTAGGCTAAAATCTCGCTGGTTGTTAAAAGTTGCGGAAAAGTTTACTGAAAGTTGCATATAGAGAAATATGTTAGAAGGGGGAATAACAAAAATATTGTATGACTCCCAGCATGTTCAGAAAGCGGTAGGTCATGTCAGCACAAAACCTTTCTTAAGAATTTTATGGGAATACATATACTGACTGGCATTGACCCGAGGAGATTCCAGTTGATATTGTTAATTTAGACTTTTAGTAAAGCTTTTGATAAGGTTCCCCACATTAAGGCTGATGAAAAAAGTTTATTGCAATGGTGGTGTATAGGTGGAGTGGCGTACCATGGTTAGCGATTGAAAGAGTGGCTTTGCGAAATAGAAAACAGGTGTGACAACTAAATGGGCGAATAAATTCATCCCATGGGAAATAGTGAAAGGAGTGGTGCCCACAGGGTTTCAGGCTGGGGCCCACTATTGCTTCCTCATATATATAAAATGATTATTAGACCAGGACTTAAATGCAAGGTTTCTAAGTTGCAGAATGATTACTCTAACAGTGGCCACCTCTCATTAAGTATACTTCCTTATTTGTGCAAAGGATTCAAAATGATTCTTGAGTTCTTCTTGGGAGGCAGATAAGTGGCAAATGAAATTTTCAATATAAAAGAAAATACTTACAGTAACTTGCATACGTCTAAATTACATTTAAAATTACTAATAAGAAATATATTAAAGATAAAAACTATGTTTTATATCCTCAATATTCCTGAATTTTTGCGATACTAGTTGGACGCTTGGGCTCAAGGTTTGGAATGACCAGGAAGGATAGGAGGTAAAACGAAAAAAAATAATTTGGTGGAGATGGAACAGTCATAGCGAATTCCTAAATTTACCCACTGAATCTTAGTGGAGAAAGCATATACAGATTAGGAAATATGTCAAATATTGGTCAAAATGGTCAAATTGGTCACGTTCTTTGGTTCAAGAGAAAGTTTTGGCAAAATTTGGGCAATTTAGATGAATCTGTTATGCCATCTTTTCTCCAGTTTTTAAGGCCGTATTATTGTTCCCCCAAAACAACGTTCTCCTCCTGTGCACATAACAAAGTATGTTTACCCATGGTTTATAAAAGGAAGATGTGGAATCCAGATCTCATAACAAAATAAGAGTTTCTTTGGTATGAATTAGAAATGAGGACTAATTTTTTGAAACACCTTTCTAGGAGGTGGTCTATTTAGCCTAGAAGAAACTTCATATAAATATATACTCACTGCCGTATATATATATAACCTATAAACCAATTATTTTTTATTGCCCCAATCAACTTATTTTGAGACTTCATTAGTATTCATTGCATTCTTTAAAATAATTTTTTAACTTTTTTTATTTACTTTATTTAATTATTATCAGTACAAAAAATCTAAAGCATTGTGTTCATATGAAGTATGAAGTATGAAGATATTTAATTTAAAATATAAAGTATAGACATACCTTTACTATAAGTAAATAATTTTTTAATTTTAAAAATATTTCATTGATATTTGCTTGAGATTTTACTTGTTTAAAAGATTTTAAATTTATATACATATTATATATATTTAATTATTATTATTATTATTTTATTATTATTTTATTATTATTATTATTATTATTATTATTATTATTATTATTATTATTATTATTATTATTATTATTATTATTATTATTATTATTATTTTTATTATTATTTAATTGATTATTATTTGATTTTGTATAAAATTTTCTATAATTATTTATTTATTTAATTATTATTTATTATTATATATATTATTATATAATATTATTATTTACTAATTTATAATTATATATTTAATTATTATAATTATATTTATATAATTCATTATTTTATAATTTAATATATATTTATATATTAATTATTATTTATTAATTATTATAAATTTAATTACTTATTAATTTATATTTATTATAAACACGGCTAGGACTGAGATGAATTAGGGTAAGTAGATACAATATGACTTAAAATCACTAATAGCAGGTCAAGGAAGTATAAGATTTGAGGGCAGATATGGGCATGTCCCCTATACTTATGCCTGAAGAGAATATGGAATTATCACTTTACAATACGCAGATACGATAGCGGCTGTATTTGTACAAAGGAATGGCATATGCACAAGCAGAAAAGACTAAATAATTCATACATCAGAGAGAGCATGTGATTCTCATCTAAAGTGGAATAGAGATGAACTTGGTCATCACTGCTAGATGTCCGTGGTGGGAACCATGTTTTTTCTTGACTTCTTCACCCAATTCAAAAATCAATTATAAATTCACGAGAAAGACCAGTGAGATTTAATGTATTGTGTCAATACTTTCATAGTAGACATTAGAGTGAAAAAGTTGGAGAATAATGTGATATGGGGTAATTGTATATTTTATGATAATATGGATCAGTAAGATTAATACTATAGTGAAGTGAATATTTTGATTCGAGATAAAGGTTGGTATTAGAACTTAGGCGGACAACTGTAGGAGAAATGAAATAACGATACTTACTAAAGGTAATGTGGAATAGCTTGTAATCCGTTGATGATGCACAGAGGAGTGCCAGAAGTAAATGTGACAATATATACAACCATTATCTATATAATATACGACGCAATATATTTATTAATTGATAGAGGTCTTGAAATCTATTGGTATTCTGAATACGGTAGATACACCCACAGTCATGATATATATATTTGTATATCAATAAGAAAAAGTAATAAATAAAATCAGCCTGCTGAAAATATGATAGAGTATTATGTGATATGATATAGAGGTAAGTTAGTAATAATAGTGAAATAATAAAAGAGGAGCTGGGAATATACCCAATACAGTTTGATGTTAGAAATAATAAATAGCACTGAAATGGTTTGGATACGTATGCGGGAGAATGGAGGAGGCTATAGATAGATCACCCATACTCTAAAATTGGCTATTATTGGAGCTTATGGAGAAGCGAAACTACAGTGGGAGACTACGATGAAAATTAAAGATGGGATTGAGTAAACAATTGGATAAGATGGTGAATTAATTTTCAAGATCGGAGAATTATAATGAAATATGTGGTAAAAAAGTGATTGTGCAATTGTTATGAGGGTCAGGGATGTCTGTTGGAATTGGGACCTATATTACCGGATAGAGCAACATCTTTGAAAGGTTTCTTACTTATTAATCTATTATTATTATTATTATTTATATATATTATTAATTATTATTAATTATTAATTATTTTTAATTATTTAAATTAAATTATTATTACTTTAATTTATTTAAGATATTAATTTAATATTCTATATTAATAATTCATTATTATTAATTTATTAATATTTTTAATTTAATAATTTATTATTAATTATCTTTCATATTATTAATAAAACTAATTCCATATTAGATATTAAGTATTAGTATAATGATTAGTATAAGTAGTATGCAGATTAGTAATAAGTAAGCAGTACGTTAAATAGTAAATTATTGGATGAGTAGTTTTATATATTAATTTAATTAATGATTTAATAATATTGCACGTTCAAATAGATTGAATAACAAAATATAAATCCAATAATTATTATACTAATGAAATAATCGTAATTATCAATATATTATTAAATTTAAGGGATAATTATTTAATTATAGATCATTATATTATTATTATATTTTATTATTTATTAATTATTCTAATTGTAAATTATTATTTTGACAACTTTCATATTTTTGTATGATCATCATTTATTATTATATAATTAATGTATTGTAGCTATAATGTGCCATATATTATTATTCTTTGTATTTGTGCTAGAATTATAATATTTTTTAATATTTGATTATGATTATTATTATATAAATAATTGA
Source organism: Trachelipus rathkii (assembly GCA_015478945.1). Classification (NCBI taxonomy): domain Eukaryota; kingdom Metazoa; phylum Arthropoda; class Malacostraca; order Isopoda; family Trachelipodidae; genus Trachelipus; species Trachelipus rathkii. The sequence goes on along the minus strand of JABUQX010056219.1, from coordinate 5,797 downwards.
TATTGTAATTAGTTATATTCTTATTTATCATGAATATAGGGGTATGATCATCACGAGCTCTCAATTTATTTGACCTAATTCGTTCGAGTGGGTATATTAAATATTATTTTATGTACATTATCAAAGCAATAAATAAATTTATCTCATTTTAGTTTATTTTTACCGCTGGGGTGAGGGATTGGATAGATATTGTAGTAGCTCAGGTAGTCACGCTTTACGGTTAGGGTAAATAGTCCAGCGTCTTAGTTCAAAGATAAGAAATCAAAAAAGTATAAAAGTATTAAAACTAAATAGTTTATTGTGAGTTGTAGGTGGCATATGTCATTGTTTTAATGGAGTTTTTTTTTAATATGGGATTGTGGTATAGTCTTGTTTTATATGCTTGTATTATAAGTGGTTCGGAGAAATACTTTCACAAGATAATAGATTGTGCTGTTAAAAATAGACTTTATATATAAGATATAATAATAATTTTTATTAATCTTTCTGTATGATTTATTATGTATAGAATGATATACGAATATACATAGACTGAATAATGGTATTAATTATATAATACAGACTAAAATAGAGATATAATGTATTTACATAAATAATAATATAATAATTACTCAATATAATAATATTAAAAATAATAATTATTACGCTATGTAAGATTAGATGTTAATAATGAATGAATTATCACAGCAAAAATCATAATATATATATCATTCATTCAATATTCTATATCAGAATTCATATTCTCCAATAATAATATATAAGTATAATAAATAAATAACTACTGATAACTAGTATTAGGAAATGTATGTATTAAAATAATTTATCTAAAAAATTTAAATTGGAATTCATGTATAACTTTACTATTAATTACCATGATCCAGCTAGTTAATAATGATGCATTTTATCTATATATTTAGAGTAATTATATATTACTATTATATTATTTTTTATTTATTTAGTATATTATTTAGTCAATTTAATTTATATTATTTTGTCACAATTTTTATATAGTGTATTAATTTGTTAACTTAACTAAAAGAATTAATTTAAATATATTATTTAGAAAAAGTATTTTATTATATTATAATATTTATTAATATTTATTGTTTATTTGTTAGATTAGAAGAAAAGAAGGAAGAAACATTATTATAACATGAACTACAGAACAAATATATATATATATATAGTATATATATATATTATAATATATATATATATATAACTGTACTAGCAAAAGACTTTACAGTCCACTCAAAGGCTTAGTTCATTGAGGGGAATATGAAGGTCACCTATGAGCTTTAGAAACGTTAATTAATATTAACCCATCTTAATATATAACGGATGGAAACTTCAATATAATTCACTGTTATTATACATATATAATTATTGTATATATAAGTGTTTTAACCTGTGTATGTCAATACCGGCTAGAATGTATAGAAATATACATATACCAATATGTATAACATGGTGCAAAGTTCAATTCAAAACTGTTCATTATTTAACATTAATTAGGAATCATATCACTACCGATGATGTCACCTGCTTAGAACGTTAGTAATAACCCTCTTGACTACGCTTGATTAGGTCATCAAATTGTTAATAGAAAATATTTATGATAATGTGATCGTATGGATGTTACCAGAGGATCATTATAGAACGTTAGATATAACCCATTCACTAAGTGGTGGAAACATTACATAAAAGACTGTTATTTACAATATTATAAATTGATGATCAAGTGTTGATCAATTGAACGTAAGCGCTCTTTATTAATCAGGACCCTAATTTAAATGAAGGTCAGCTAAGAACAGATCGTGTTGCAATAACGGATTTGCGTTAGAAAAATTGGTGTACCTTTTCTGTGAATTGTGGAAAGTCTCATTATATATAATACAGTTCAATATAGTGAGCTACTCGGTGAGGAAACGATAATCACTCAGAAATATAGATTTTAGAGTGCTTTAACAGTTATTAAATATGATCTCAATAGTTCGTTTGAAATTACCTTATCTAGGTTAAATAGTTATTGAATGTTTTCTAGATAAAAATGTAATAAGAAAGTAAATTTCGATTGAAATGAAGTTGAAGTGTCACCATTTTGGGACGATGTCAGTAAAACAATAGAGATGTTATTATCTAATAAACTTTGTATCTCACTTGAATATGCAAAATCGACTTGTGCTGCCTTTTTGTTGGCGCTAATGATATCTGACAACACGACCGGATTTCGTCCGCGTTCCTAAAATAATAAGCTGTTCACTATCTTCCAATCTCAGGCAGAGGAGCTCATTCCACTTCTCAATTATATCGTAATTGAAATAATTCATTGCTAAATTGTCGTTTCGAAATCGGGCGTGCTTTCACTACGCAACACAGCGTTTATGCTCACTTACTCCATAATACCGTCGTAGTTATCTCGCAATATTCGATATAACACACTAAATATATATGTCTATTAGGAGAATTGCGTGTGAGTGAGTTTATCAGCATATTTATAGTTTAGATAATTGTCCGAAAGACTCTTATATATTTTATCACATATCTTTGCTCATCTCGCAATACGCACGAATCTTCTTGGAGTTTTGCTATTATAGAATTGTACTACCGTTAATTCGCTAGTAGATTTCAATTGGTACGTGAATGAATATTACGCACCTCTCAATTGCTGGGGTGCCCTATTGCAACCTCTTCTAGCTCTGTTGTCTCAAATCTTTTGATATGTCCATTCTTGTGCAAAATTTTTGCTATATCCTTAAATCCGTAAGAAAGATTAGCGTACAAATTTACCCAAAATGTACAGGGCTTACTCTCTAGAGGAATAATGGAGGATCTAACGTATTCAGACTTATTATAGTAAGAGGAAAGATAAATGTATGATATTGAGAGACTTTCTCTCTTATTCGAGAGAGTTTCTATGCAGATCATATCGCTATAGAGGTTTTATGTCGCTCTTACCACTAACAGCTTCACAACATTGTCTGGCAAACTTTAAATCCTTATTATTAATACTCCGAAATCCTTTTCCTCATTGACAACTTTGATAACTGAGCTGAAATACTTGCTCATTTTCGTAATCAATGTATTTCAACTGTTCTACTCCCAAAAGTATAACATACATTTTCGGTATTAAATTTCCTTTGCATGTTTTCATGAGAACCAACTCTTACAAATAATATGGATTTCGAAGGAATCGGATTTGAGAGAGTGAGGATGAGTAATATCTACTCTATCGAGATAGTAGTATGGAGTATATCTTCACAACGATATCGTATAAATTCAGCTAATATATTTTCGATAAATATTGCCTAAATAGTGTGTTAATCATCAATATCCGTCTTGCAAGTCTTTACATGATAATAATTTTTACAGGCTACAGGAGAGCTTGTCATGACACGGCTTGCAAATTGGTGTTAAAGACCAACGAATGTAGACTAAGACGCTTGGGAGGTTGGTACCACTACCTCACTCAGATTTCCATATATATATATTTTCTCTTTCTCGCCTCCCAAATTTTATTGAGATATTGTAATGATTTACTCGTACTTCGGTTGTGAATGTTTTGATACAAATACTGAAAGATAGAAGAAGCGGATACGGATGCTCCGCATAAGAAAGAAGTGGTAGAAAATAAAAAAAAGAAGAAGAGGAAAGTATGTAATAGGATATTGCATAAAAGTTATCTATGTGATGATAAGCCGAAGAAGAGGCATGGAACAACGAAGACAGAATATTATGAATGAAAAGATAGAGAAGAATGAATTACAATGAAAAAAATTCAGTCTTTAAAGATTAACATTTGTATTTAATTTTAGTAGTAAATTGCAGTAATAACTTTTTAATTAATAGTATTACGCTATAACAGAATTTAATCTCATTATTATTATTTTATGTCATTTTTTATCATATTTTAGCTCATATTATTAATTAATTTTATATAAAATTATTTAGTTTATTTGATTTTCACTTTAATACTTTTTCCCTTCCTTTGATTTTCCTTATTCATTATTAATTATTTATTATTAGTAGTATAATTGATACACTTTATTGAATAAGCCTCGGATTTTTACTTGTTATATAATATATATAGTGGACTCTCATTTCATTGGTGCCAGTGTCATGTGATCTCATTGTGATTCAATTATTTTAATAATATTTACTGAATCATATCAACCTAATCATGATGCTTGACATCATAATCTTGATATGTGCTTAAATTACAAGTATGAGTTTATTGTTATGGATCGACTGAAAGACGTAGCCTCAAAATATACCGCGCATAATCATTCATGACTACTAATAACAATTGGCCCTCGAGGATATACATTGCGCAATTCAAAAGCTTTTTGGCGCAAACACCAAAAACATGCTCTGCTGAAAAAAGACTGTTATGTATAAGTCTTTTATTATAAGCTTTTGTGATATCACTCATTTTTCCATATGTTTAGAGAGTGCGAGCCAGTTCTGAGATCCGCACAATTTAGAATTATGAATCAACCTGATTTAATTATTTATTATCAGAATATATTAGAGCCAATTTTCAACATATGCATCTAAAAGACTACAGTGTTCTTTCTGGAGATGGATTATTGAGTATATATACATAAAAAAAAACAACAAATGTGTTCTGTTACTTTATAATGATTTATCGTATGACAACGACGTGCTTTGACGTAAAACAAATTTTGACTTCGCTCGCACTCGAGTGTAACCTTGCCCTATGTGTGTATTTATATCTGACTCAATTTGCTACAGGTTTACTTGTGTTGTGTGAGCTTTACTCTGGTTACTTACCTCATACTATGGAGTAGATTGATTTTATTGATTATTATTATTAACTCTATACTATTGGATATTATTATTATTAATTATTATATTATTTTTCTTTTTAATCTCATTATTATATTATTATTATTATTATTATTATTATCCTATTAATTTATCATTAATTATTCATTCATTATTATTATTATATTAATTATTATGATTTCCATTATTACAGATTACATTTTTAATTAATTTCTACAATACTATACAAACCTATTTCAAAAATTCAAAAAAATAATAGTAAAAATAATAATTGAATATAAATAAATATTGTATATTATGAAATAAAAATAGTATAATTAAATTACTAAGTACCGATATTTAATAATATAGGAATATCGAAAAGCATCCTCATGTACTATATACATATATATATAATATATATATATACCATTGTCATAAACTATTTATATTAATATATAATAATATATTATAATATATATATTAAAATATATTACTACTTATCACGAGACTATACATACTCTATTTATAGAGAAATTTTAATTATATGTATCACATTATCCGTATATAGTATTAATACATATATATTACTATCATATGTAGAGTGGGTAGTATAATATTAATTATTATATTATTATTTGCTTTTAACTATTATGCTCATAAATAGATAGGGTAAACAGTATATAATATATATGTATATATAAATAGTTTACATATTATATATACCCTTTCTTACTTCTATGAAATTAGCTATATAGTAATATATATAATTGAGTATAATATCAGTGCATATAGTGATAATATATATGATATATATAAATTTAAGGTAACGATTAATGTGTTAAAATTCTAGCTAATCTCTACCTTCTAAGTTCTCTAACTCTATATAATATCACTTATATATATAGTATAATATATATTATATATTATCTAATTTATAAAACATGTTATATATAATGAGTATGAAGTATATGATTATCGCTATATACGCTTTCACATGGCATGTAGT
>JABUQX010056218.1:70000-73992 GCA_015478945.1 Trachelipus rathkii | reverse complement strand
GCAAGGAAAATTTAACTACTGTTCACTCTGTAAACAATTGGTGAATTTCTTGGATTGGACAAAGAGAACATTTGACATGGAATTTTTCTCACTCACATTAAATAAACATCAAGACAAATTCCTTCTTCCATCCTCTTTTTCTCGACTGATCTACTCGACAAGTATTATGGGAAAATTTTGCTCGTTCCAATCACAAATATTAGTTAGCGTTTGTCTTGTGTCATACCAAAACCAACTGCGTGTGCCTGAGTCGCACGCTGACTCCAGGTGAGTGCGGTAATACGGAACACAAACGTATTGTAAAACGAATAACTTGTAACAGAGAGAATATTATAATACTAACATTATATAATTCAATACCCATTCACTGATATTAAGCTCTATAAATGTCATTCAAACTTTCAATCATTGAGTAACATTTAATAATATATTACTACACTTTAACCATATACCTCACTTACTTCAATGGATATTCTCAAATTTATTTTCACTTACGACTCTACATTCTAAATGTCTTCTAATATATTAATTAGATGACTTGATAAACTATTTAAGGGTAATATTTTTGCTAAAAAACTATATATTGCATGATAATAATTATATTATACAAGTTTTCTCCATGATCTTTAACTATATCAATCATTTTAAATTATAAAAAATCTGCGGAAGAATTTCTCCTTTCTCGAAATCAACGGTTTATTACTAACAATAACTACTTAAGTAAACTTATTCACTTATAGAGGAGGATATAATTGACTACAGCTACGGCGTGTCTAATAGGTATATAAATACGACTCAATAGAGTTGAGAAATTCCACTAGATCGGCTGATTTCCACGGTTTGCAGAGAGCGAGGAGAGAAACTGAACACAATCCTAACCTATCGGTTACAAGGGTAAAGGATATTACATTGCTAGACAGAGCACTAGAACGACAGTAATAGTACGGGAGCGAGAGGGAGTCTCGCATGAGTGACTGGTAAGAAGGAAGAGGGGAGAGAGCATATATCACAAGCGCATAACCTGTCGGCTCGCATATTCAACGTTATATGCCATCACGGAGCCAATGTCAAAGTCGAACCATACCATGCCAGACTGGTCACGACGACGACTCAAGGAGAAGGAGGTATGGGAAGAGAGAGGCAGAGACTACCACCACGAAGACGTGCATGGAGAGAGGGGGGAGTATCGCGCATATACCCTTCTGTGATACTGCGAGAAAGAGAAGACGAAACATGTGTATATGTGTAGAGGATTGTAACGCGTATTCAACCTTAGCATGATACCAGTAACTAACTATGAGTAATATAAATAATCTTTAGTAAGGGTATGCACGCTGTTTAATGAACGTAAGATATAATTATAGGCTACGACAATAAATATTAAATTATATCATACTAAATTTATGCAAATCAAATATTAAACAGGCTAGCTTGACCTGAAATAAAAATATAAATTAATAAATATATCAGTATAATATAATAATATTAATAACTCCAAAAATACAGCATTGTGGCAATACGTATATATATATATAACAGTAAAATATACTTTAACCTAGATATTAATAAATATAGTAATACTATAATTCAATTATATAGCGGCTATAGTGATATTGAATATAGGAAGGTATAAACATAATTAAGATAATATATCTCTAATGCCATAAATTTATGTAAGTAGTAAATAATAATATAAATAATATAATATATAATTAATTATTATCACTTGTAAAATATATCATAATTATAATTTGATCTGAGATCTATCTAAAGAAGGCCTTTATGGGAAAAGAATTTAAATTAAAATATTTATTTGAAAATATAAGAAACATAGGCCCTTACCTCGATTTTTAAAATTCAAGCACGTATGCTTCCTTGGATCTAACATGGGCTTTTAAAGCTACTTTCATCTCAATATAAAATCTACACTTAACTTCCATATGCACTAATTTATATATATATATAAGGTAGAATATACCACTCTAAGGGAATTATAAACCAAACCACTATTAACAAACAGTGGGGATAGGTAGATTCAACAGTAACAACAGCTGTGCATAGTTCGCCACCAGTTCAGGCTTAAGAGAGATTTGAACACCAAGAGAAACTTTTATATACTATAACTATATAAATTATAAAATATACATTATACTATAAAAGACAAAATTCTTTCTATTACATCTATAAATATATATTATATATATACATATATAACATTAACTTATTTATATAATATATACCGTATATACAATAAACAAATTATTCAGTCACACACCTATAATCTTTCAAATCTATTTTTAAAAGCTGCAAGTGAACTACCATACTAGTTATTTTAACTTTACCTCACCTCACTATAATTACCTACATATATAACTATATAACCGTATCTACTATAATAGACATAATATATCCTGATATACATATGCATATATAATATATACCTATGTATCATACTAACTAGACTACCTTATTATATTCATCATCCTATAACGCACTAGAAATACAGTGACTTAAATATATAATACTATGAACTAACTAATATACATACATACATATAAATAAACTTTATAAAATAATAAATATATTAAATATATATCATAATAAAAATATATATAATAATATAATATATAGTATAATAAATTATATTATATTATAACTATAAATATAATATTTTTAGTAAAAAAAAAGTTCACTACTCACGGGCATAAGCCAATCAAAGCCAAAAGGCATATAAATATTAATATATATTAATACAATAAAATATATAATATATTGATAAAAATATATATATAATATATAATATAAAATAATACTAATATTGCAGTCTAAGGCGATCAACAGATATAGTAATTATATATTAAAATATAAAGATATTATATATTAAGTTACTATAAATATAATAAATATAAAATATATTATATATATAAAGTAATTTAATATATATATAAAATAATTAATATATAATATTATAATTATATATAATAATATATTATTTATATAATATATTAGATATAATTATATATATAATAAATATATAGTATATATATATATATAATATTAAATTAATTACATAATATATATATATTAAACTAATCATATAATATATCACGAGAAAAGCCCTATACGTAATATGAATACAGAAAAGGAATCAGACTATATATATAAGAGAGAAGAGAGAGAAGAGAGAAGAGAGAATATGAAAGAAAAAAAAAATTTCAAATTATCTTCTAAACGATTTCACTGGGTGAACGAAGTTTCGTACCGCCGAAAATATGTTCCGTAATTTTCGCAGCTAACGAGTAAGACAATGCAAGGTAAAATCGACCTCTGGCTAATTTTTCCTATGATATTTACATGATGAAATAGAAATGAAGATAGCTTTACGTACCACGCAAAGGACGCAAGCGAAGCAGAGAACGAACGAGACACGCAAGAATAAGAGAAGAAAAGGCAGAAGAAGTGCTTACCTTGTAGAAATTTAACGTCATTAAAGAGGAAAAAGATGGTAAAGGGTTAGCTTACCCAAAAATGAATAATAATATTATTATTATACAGATAAAGTAATAAATGATAAAGTAGTTGATTATCTTGTAAATGTAATATATTATAGAAATAACAGTAATTCACTTTATTTCAGCACTTTCAAGAAAAATAAAAATTGTAAAAATATTATAACTATGTTTACTTTAAAACCATTTAAAACGATTATTTTAATTAAAAAGACATCCAAAACTATTGGCCGGTAGGAGCCTGCCGATACCCAAGCGCCTGGCAACTACCTCAAACTGAAATGTAATCACATGACAAAGCAAAGATAAATTTCGCCCATCCTGATCTAGTAATATATAATTAATAATATTCTATATAATTAATACCTTATGATATATATATAACTCTAATATATATAATATACGATATATATTATATATATATATATATATACTTATAAACAAATAATTAATACATATTTATAAACTTATTAAATATTAATT
>JABUQX010056218.1:42500-60000 GCA_015478945.1 Trachelipus rathkii | reverse complement strand
AATTGCGATTTTTTTTTATTCATTTAAAATTTCAATCATTTTCTTATTTGATATTCAATTTAACTATCTTTATTTAAATGTTATTAATTATAGTCCTTAGTATTATATATATATATATATATATATATATATATATATATATATATATATATATATATATTATATAATATATATTTATATTATATATATATATATATATATATATATATATATATATATATATATATATATATATATATATACTAATTTTTTTTTATTTTAGTTTTTTTTTATTTATATTATTTTTATTTATATTATAATATAATAATATATTGTGAGATATATATATAATATATTATATTATATATATATATATATATATATTATATATATATATCATTCTATATATATATATATGATATATATATTATATATATATATATCATTATATTATTATATTTATATATATATATATATATATTATATATATACTATATATATATATATATATATATTTATATATATATACTGACACTTTAATCGGGCAGATTTCTACGCTAACTATAATTGGAGTGACTGCTGTGATTCTTCAGCTTCTGCCTTTAAGGTGGGAACTGTAATCGTTGATGGGATGAGCAGGTCATTCCTTCTTTCACTAAAAAACTTTCTCTCCTCAAAATCCATGGTCCGATCGTGCTTGTTCTCTGGCCATTCAGACTAGAGACAGTGCTTATCGGGTGTGAAAAATTCTTGTTCTCCTATCACTCTGGCTAATTTTCATTCAGCTAGAAATCGTTGCAGGGATACTCTTCGACGAGCAAAGCGGACTTTCATAAAGCAAAGGTGTGCTGACCTTCTTGGTTCTCCTACTGACAAATTTTTCTGGCCTCTTGTCAAAAACATCTCTAATAACTTCTGTAAATCTGCCTTTCCTCCTCTTATTCGCTCTGATGGTTCTGTTGCCAATACTTCAACTGAAAAGGCCAATCCCTTTGGTCTCATGTTTCTTTTAAATCAAGCCTAGACGATTCTGGCAATCCTCATCTTCCTCCTCCTCTTTCTCTTCTCAGGTGCCCTACAGCTTTGCGTGTGATTGCATTTGAACGGGTGCATGGTGCTCCTGAAATCTATGAACGTTAAGTAGACGGGCGGCTCAGATGGAATTCCTTCCAGAGTTTTGAGTGAGTGTGCTTTCGTGCTCTCGCCGCCCCTCGTTCACCTACATTATCTATGCCTTAATACAAGCACTTTCCCTCAGTGTTGGAAGCGCGCATATGTTCAACCTATTCCGATGAAAGGTAGCTGCTGAGATCCTTCTAACTTTATCCCTAAAGCTTTCACTTGTATTCTATCTAAGAACTTTGAAACCTTCTCAACTCTAATTTCATAGATCATCTGGAATCTCATTCCCTTCTTTCCGATCACCAATACGGTTTTCGACGGTCAAGGCCTTCTGACGATATACTTTCTATCTGACAGATTTATGATTTTCCGCCCTTAGGAACTACGGGGAGGCTTCTGTGGTGGCCTTTGACATACTCTAGGGCATTTAGAATGGTAGGCACCGCTCACACCAATCCAAGCTTTGGGTTTCCTACTTCTCTTTGCTTATTTATGTCTAGCTTTCTTTCAAATTGCTCAATATCGGTTGTCGTTGATGGGGCGGCTTCTTCTTCTTTCCCTGTCAATAGTGGTATTCCTCAGGGTTCTGTCATATATCCTACTTTTCATTATCTTCTCAGCTGCACACTAACTCTATTCACTCATATGCTGATGACTCGACCCTTCATTCTTCAACTCATTTCAAATCTGCTCCCATTTTTACATCTAGAATTGCCTCTCGTCTCAATCTTTCGTCTCAACCTTATGAAAGTCAATTCTTTAAAAACTCAACTTCTACAAATCTCCCTCTCGTAAACACCTCTAACTTTCCTAATCTCTATCAGCGGTTCTCTCGTCTCTCCTGTTGACAATATAAACATTCTTGGCCCTAACAAAAGCAAAAAAATGTCTTGGATACCTCACATCATAATGGTTGCTAGAGAGACCTCAAAGAAGCTGGGAGTTCTGCTTAGGCTGCGAGACTTTTTTTTTCCTCTTCTCATTTGCTCCAGCTATACAAGGGTCTATACAAGGGAGTATGGAGTACTGCTCTCATATCTGGGGGGATCTGATTTCACCCGGCTTTTGTATAGGGTCGATTCAAAGGCCAAAAGGTTTATAAACTGTTCTGTAATTTCCATTTCACTTGACCCTCTTTCTTTGCGGAGAGATGTTCGAGCTCTATCTCTTTTTTAAAGCTACCACAGTGGCAAGTTCTTAAAGGAACTGACCACTCGCATACCATCACTTTACAACGCCCTCGTAGCGCGTGGGGTGCGGTGTCTGCAGACGAGTTTTGTGTTGACACTAGTAGCTCCAGACAGACTTGTTCGCTGCCGTGCTTCCTTCTTTCCAGCCACCTCTGTTCTGTAGTATTCTCTTCCATCTTCTGTTTTTCTTGCTGAATTTAATCTCCCTCCCTAAGACCGTCTGTGCTCATCTGCGTTAGATGGTAATTCTTTTGACATGTTTAACACACACTCCTTGAGTAGGGCTCTTCCCGTGAGTGATAGTGACAGTATATATATATATATATTATATTATATATATATATATATAATATATCTATATATTAAATTATATATATATTATATATTATATATATATATAATATATATATATTATATATATATATATATAAAAGGAGAGAGTTTAAAATCTTAAATTTTATAAATTATTATTTATTTTAAAAAAATATATGTAAAAAAAACAATTAGATTTAGATCCACAAAGAAAATTAATTAAAAATTCGTTTTTTGTTGAGAAAAAAAAAATACCGTAGAATTTTTAATAAATTTATCAGATAAAAAATATAATTAAAATTCGGCGTTAGGCAGTTACCAAAGCCAAAACTTTGGCTAAAAAAAAAAAAAAATTTTGAAAAAAAAAAAAGCAGAAAGTTCCATACATTACATGAATAATGCTTTTTGAATGTTAATAGTCCATACATGTGAACGTACTGTTATGTAGGTTTTGAAAAGATTTCTTTATTAGAAGCACAAAAATACACGTTCATAACTACATACGAACACATACATACACAAATTTGCGCACACATGGAGATATTCACACGTACATATCATACCTATTCACACGCCTATAAATACGTACCTACACACATCTACACAATCAAAACGATACATCTACACACAAACATAAGCACACATCCATACACCGACAGACACACACTAGATAAAGAGATGATCTGAAACATAAACACAAAAACTTGCAAGACAAATGACGTGGAATGAAAAATGTGGGAAAGGATATTATAAATTTTGATTATTACAAAGGAATTATAAAGTAATTATAAAGGAATTAAAAAGGAGTTATAAAAGAATTATAAAGAAATTATAAAGGAGATACAAAAAAATTATAAAGAACTATAAAGGAACTATAAGGCGCTAATAAAATAATTTTAAAGGACTTATAAAGGAATTATATGACAATAATAAATAATTTTAAAGGAATTATAATGGAATCAAAAGGGAATTATAACTAATGAATTTGTCAAGGAATTGTAAAGGAATTATAAACTGAAGAAAATTATAAAAATCAAAAAAAAAAAATCCGTTGTTTGAAACAAACAAATAAAAACTTAAATCGAAACAGAAATTATTTTATTTACTATTAAATAATAAAAATGAAAATATTTAATATAAAATTGAAATAAAAATAATTTTAATAAATGAAATGAAAATAAAAAAGTTTTTCTTTAATATTTTTAAAAATAATTCTTATTCAGTAATTTTCTTTTCAAATCATCTCTATTTCGAATTCAATGAACTATATATATATATATATATATATATATATATATATATATATATATATATATATATATATATATATATATATATATATATATATATATATATATATATATATATATATATATATATATATATATATATATATATATATATATATATATATTAGTGGTTGGTCGGCCATTACCGTGACCATAAACCGATATTCGCGTGATTTTAAACATTAGCATCTGTGAATATCTTCGTAATTTATAACACCTGCAATCTCACATGCATCCGCGGATACTGACACCGATTTCGTGCGGATAGTGGACGTCATGATTCACATACAACTGAGATAGGAGAGTTAAACTTTAAATATAAAACTCATCAATTTTTAAGTTCAAATATTAAATAGAACAGAAATAATAAAAAAGTAAATTAAATATAATAAATTAGGCAATATAGAATAAAAATAAGAAATAAAAACATATTTGAAATAAAAAAAATTAATAAAATAGAAATGAAATTAAAAATAAATAAATAAATAAAAATAATTTTACAAAATTGAACTATAAAATTAATAATAAAGTTAAAGAAATACAAATTGTGAATTTATAACCTCTTCCATATTAGTAGTGGCTGGAGGGAAATGGCTGATGGGGTTCAAAAGAGTTGGGTTCATGGTTCAAGTCCTGCACCCTGCACCTTTCCCATATTGATGGTGTTTGATAAGGTTCGTAGAATTAAATTCACGTCGCACACCCTAGTAACACAAATACCTACCTTTTCCATATTTGTGGTAGTTGTGGGGGGAAGGTTGACAGGGTACATAAGAATTTGGTTCATTTCCCTCACCATAAATAGAAACCAGATACTTGAAATTGAAGCATATAATTCACCTCTGATATTCTTGGTTCTTCTGTTCACAGAATGTTATGCATTTATATGTTCTGCATATTATATTTTAGTATGTTATATTTTCTATGTACATAGCATTTCCTCCTTGATCGCACTTCTCTGAAATAGTGAACAGACGTTCAGAGGTTTCGACGCTCCTTCAATGAATCAAATAAAACATAATTGTCAAAAACAACATTATGACAATAATGGTCATTGCCTTACTTGTTCCTTCAATTTCTTTTAAAAGTTCTATTACTAATACAGCGGATTCAAAACAACTACTACTACTACTACTACTACTACTACTACTACTACTACTACTACTACTACTACTACTACTACTACTACTACTACTACTACTACTACTTCTGCTTCTGCTTCTGCGCTCGTACAGCATTATTGAGATGATAGGGTCAAAGATTGATTAGTTGTATGATCTTACTTATATGAAGATGAAGAGATGAAGATGAAGATGAAGATAAGATGATGGGGTGAATGAGTAGAGATGATAGAGATGAAGACAGAAATGATAGATGAAGACAGAGACAGAAGAGAGGAGTATGATGAAGATGGAGGAGGAATGATAAGGAATGAATGATGAGATGAGAAGATAGAAGATGGGTTGTGATGAGGTTGAGGTTGAAACAGAAAATGTAAAATAAGATTAAAATTAAATTAAAAAAAAATAAAAAAAAAAAAATAATAATAAATAAAAAGAATAAAAAAAATAAAAAAAATAAAAAAAATAAAAATAAAAAATTAAAAATGTGTTGATTTCCTTGCACTTAGTAACGCTTTATTGTATAAGCTGAATTAATCAATCAGATGTAAGACCCGAAAGAGTTTAGCGTCTTTTGCCCGAACTTGTTTTTAAAAGATGTGTATTGGGGCTTTGATCTCACGTTTGTCCCTTTCAGGGGCAGGGTCCAATATTGAGCAGCAGCTTTGTATTTTAAACCCCCTCCCAAAAATGGACATAAAATTCTTAATTTTCAGGCAATGTTGATTAGGAAAAAATCAAACTGTAGGTTTTTCTGACCTCTAAAACGTCGTTTTCTTGTGGTTTCCTGTGTCTATGGTCATTTTTTCTGAATTTTCATTTTATGTTTTTGACAGTTTTCCTTTCAACTTCTACAATTTTTTTCGTAATGACTTCAAACTTAAAATATACATAGATGGGTAAATTACCAATAAAAGTAACGAAGTAGTGTTTTGATTTTTTTAAATTTGTGCTCAGAAATGTCCAAAATTCAAAAATTACTTTTATGGTTTTTAAAATGAAAAAATTGCGACAATTTTTTTCTGCTCTTAAGATCAGGAAAAATCAAATTTTCAGAGCATATAGTCAGGGAGATACACATTTTTATTTTGGGTAATATCTTTCTTTGTATTGCAGAAGTTTTTAGTTTGTTCTGGAGCAAATTTTTTTCTAAAAAAAAAATTGGAAATTTTTTAAAAACTTTCTTTTGAGTATACAAGAAAGTTATCTAAGTATAAAAAAGATGTACGTCGCCAAAATTTAAGAGACGTGAAAATTTTATGTTAATAAAATTAGTGCAAGTGACAATATATTTCGAATGTGTGAATATTTCAAACGAATATTTTTTGAAAAAGTGAAATATTGATACCTATTTTTCTACTCATCCAATCAAAATCCAATTTTCAGGGTTTTGGATGGGCAGATATCTTTTTTACTTAAAATAATCTTCTTGTATACTCCAAAGAAAAAAATTTTTAAATTTAATTTTGAGAACAAAATCCAAAAACTGCTACATATACAAAGAAATTATCTAAATAAAATGTGTTTCTCCAAACTTGCTTTTGAAAATTTCATCCTAATCGCATAAGCAGAAAAAATTATCTCAATTTTCATTTTAAAAATCATAAATAGGCTTTGAATTTGGACATTGCTGAGGACACATTTCAAAAAATCAAAAAAATATTTCGTGACTTTTGTAGTTAATTTAACCAACTATCTAGAGTCTACCATACTGAAATAAAAAAATCGTTTAATTGAAAGGAACAATGTCAAAAAACATGGAACTAAAAATGAGAATTCTGAAAATGATGAACACAGAAAAACACCAGGCTGACTGTTTTAGAAGGCAATCTGCACCGGACTAAGCTCCGATCAAGTACCCTGAAAATGGGCCTATGTCCGGCCCCGGTGTGGGGCTAAAATGGGGGCTGCTAGCCCAATGTTGATCCCTGTTTTTCACTAAAATTCAAACATTGTAAAGAAATAACTTTCATAATATTAAAACAACCTAATGTGATCAATTGTTCAAAAAGTGCCAACATACAAAAAAAAACGTCATCTTTATTTTTGAAAGCTTAAACTAAAAGATATTATTATTAAATATAATATTAACAATATAATTCAAGCTAAATATATATATTTAATAAACATATAGTTGATAGTTAAAGATAAAACACAAATTCCAATAATATATCCATATTTATTAAAAAATATCAATATATTAATAATAATTAATCAATCCAATTATTCCTATGGTCGTAAGATATTCACTTGATTTTATGTAGTACCTAACTAATATATATATATATATATATATATATATATATAGCAACATAACATATATATATATATATATATATATATATATATTCTGTGTTGTATATAAATAAATAAATAAATAAATCATTTACTAAATAATATATATATATATATATATATATATCTTATATGCTTTTAATATGTATGTATATATATAATATAATAATAATAATATTAACACCAATATATATGCTATATATATAACTATCACTAATATATATATAATATGTATATATAATATAATAATAACAATACCAACAATATAAATATATATATATATATATATATATATATATATGTATATGTAACATATACACTCATACTACTCTTTCCTCTCTTATATGCTGCTGCCTTGCATAACACTGCTGCCTTTGCTGCTGCTATGCTCTTATGGATGTATATGAAATATAAGATATATATCTTTATGTATAAAGTATATATATGTATATATATATGTATATGTAACATATAGTATAATAATAATAATAACTATAATATATATATAGCCAACCAACAATAACTATGTAACATATATATATATATATATATATATATCTTTCTATCGACTTAAGAATATTTATCTGTATATAGGTGTGCCATAAGATTACACGTTAAACTATACGTTTATGGACAGGGGATGAACCTTTCCTTTAAATACAGCTTGAACGTTTGTTTATATAATAAATCCATTTATTTCATACTTTGTTCATTGAAAGCAGTGTTTAAAGGATCTTACAACAACAATAAATATCTTCCGCAATAAAATTGTTAAATAAGAGGCTACAATTGAAAGTTCATCCCACTAACCATCAAATAAAAACAAATTAAAACTTTTCTTGGATGGAGATCTCTTTTGACTTCTACTCTATCATTACAGGTCCACGTTTTGTGCTCCCTATAAACAAGTTCATATTTAGAAACTTTGTTGATAACCGAGTTAGTTGAATTTATATATATATATATATATATAATATATATATATGCTGCTCATATATATATATATATATATGCTGCTTATATATATATATATACTGCTATACTTAACTATATATATATATATATATATATATAGTTAATAATAATTTTTAGGTAATGTTATCAGATATCGATTGTTTTTCGATAATCGAAAGTTATCGGATATCGTTGTTACCATGTATATTTTTATAGTTTGTTCAGTACATAAAATTGAAACACATTAGCTTCATTAAATTTTACAAAAAAATAATTTTCAAAAATGAAATATTTGTTTATAGTTACGTATATATTAACAAATATATTTATTTGACAACAAGTAGATATCTATGGAAAATTAACTGAAAAATGACGCATATATATATATATATATATGCTACTTATATATATATATATATAAATATATATATATATATTACTATAATATATATATATATAACATATATACTCTGCTGCTGCTCTTATATGTAAAGTCGATTTATGATTTAAAACTAACGAAGCCCTAGAATAGACCACATAGATATCAGTTGTCGGGGTCTCTCGGCCTCTAGGTGGAGGACGGGGGAGGGGGGGGACTTCGTCCCCACTCTGTCCCCCATCGGCTCGCCCTAAAAATTGAAGTGCAAGGAAACATATTTCCATTAGGGGCTCGAGCCGATGGGGGACGGAGGGGACGAAGTCCCCACGTCGTCCACCTAGAGGCCGATGTCTACTCTGGGGTGTTCGTTAGTTTTAAATCACAAAAACTTCTATATATTATATATATATATATATATACTTATATATATATAACTATATGCTAACATAATCTTAAGAAGCTATTTCAACATATATATATATATATATATACTATGCGCTTATATATATGCTACTATACATATATATAACATATGTAACATATATATATAACATATATATATGTATATATATCTATATATATGCTGCCTTATATATATATATGCTATCACTGCTGCTGCCTGCTCTTATTCTCACTGTATATATATAGAGAGAGAAGAGAGAGAGAGAGAGAGACTCAATCGCTTCACGAACTCAGAGTCGACGAACGCGGCTTGAGTCAACATACTCGCAAAATCAAAATTTTCTACTGATCGCAATCTTAACATTTGCAATAATATTTTACTCTTTATGTATAAATATTGTGCATCCAACAATGTTCTTTTATTTCTTTTTAATAGCGATTGCATGCATTCAAACACATTCTGTAATTTAAACGAAATGCCAAATCTCCTAGAAGGCAATATTATAAATCGATTATCATTTCTAAAAATAATATTAATCAGTGGCGTAAATAACACCCCCGCAAGCCCCGGTGCAGGAGCCGAGAGGGCGCACGGCGGGTAAGAGGGATGAGCACTTTTCCGATGAGAAACTCCATAATGAAAGCTCTCTCTCTCTCTCTTCTCCTCTCTCTCTCTCTCTCTCTCTCTCTCTCTCTCTCTCTCTCTCTCTCTCTCTCTCTCTCTCTCTCTCTCTCTCTCTCTCTCTCTCTCTCTCTCTCTCTCTGTATATATATATATATATATATATATATATATATATATATATATATATATATATATATATATATATATATATATATATATATATATATATATATATATATATATATATACCTCTCTCTCTTACTCTCTATATATATATTCTTCTTATATATATATATATATATATATGCGCCGAAGGGCGCACGGCGGAGTAAGAGGGATGAGCACTTTCGATGAAAACTCCATAATGAAAGCTCTCTCTCTCTCTCTCTCTCTCTCTCTCTCTCTCTCTCTCTATATATATATATATATATATATATATATATATATATATATATATATATATATATTTATCAATATATATATTTATATATAAATATATATATATATATATATATATATGCTGCTGTTATATAACTTATATATATAACTCTTCTTTATATATATTTATATATATATATATATATATATATATATATATATATATATATATATATATATATATATATATATATATATATATATATATATATATATATATATATATATATATATATATATATATATAACTAACTATATATATATATCTTTCTCTCTCTCTGCTCCTCTCTCTATATATATATATATATATACAATATTTTTTTAACCCGATATATTGATAGTAAATCTGGAAACTTTCTCAATATTATTGATTTGTTATCCAGGTATGACCCGCTTCTTAAAAGTCACCTGGAGAATGAGAAAGGCAGAACAAATATATGAGTGCTTCTATTCAGAATGAACTCATTAGTTTGGCTTCACAACATGTGCTCCGTGACATAATAGGTGTAACTCAAGATGCGCATTTTTTCTCTTATTTTGGATACGACCCAAGATATTTCTAAAACTGACCAACTGTCAGTAGTAATAAGATATGTCTGCATCAATTACGATGAAAAGAAGCTTCAAATTAATGAGTCATTCCTGGGGTTTATCCCCATAAAATCAAAGGCCGAAGGTTTAGAAAGTGAAGTGTGTAAGTTTTTGGAAAGCAATAATTTTTCAATTAAAAAGTGCAGAGGGCAGGGCTATGATGGTGCTACTGTTATGAGTGGGAAGTACATTGGACTGCAGACCAAAATCAAGCGAAAGTCGCCTAATGCAGAGTATGTGCATTGTGCAAATCATAACCTTAACTTAGTCTTGAATGATTCTGTAAAGGAGATTACAGAAATGATTGTTTTTTATGATGTGATTAATGAGATATATGGGTATTTCAGTCAGAGTCTTCCAAGATGGCAATCACTGAAAGAAACTGTTAAAAGACTGTGCCCAACTAGATGGTCTTCGAGGTTCGATTGCTTGTTGGCAGTTAAAATTAATTTCATTTATATTTTGAACTGTTTATCAAAAATCATCCTAACTTCAACAAAGAGCTCTGAAGTAGTTAAGGCGACAGCATTAAGAAGACAAATGTCTAATTTTCACTTCATTTTAATGCTTGTGTTTCAAAGCAAAATTTTGGAAAGTATTAACATCACTTCTAAAAAACTCCAAAAATCAGACATATCCCTGGATGAAACTTCCACTCTTTTAAAAAGGTGTGTCACCAAACTAAACCAGTTGAGGGGAGAGTTTTACAAGCTAGTGGAAGAGGCCCAGGAAATTGCAAGGAAGCTGGCAGCCAGAAGTGAGCTTCATTGCCTACCTCACTTTAAAAAGCACAAGTGACAAGCCTTCTTTGATGAGCTTTCTAAAGATGTTGACTTCATTGATCCTTTGCACAATTTCAGGGTGAGGGTTTTTTACAGAAACATTGATATACTAATAGGCCAAGTGAATCGGAGGTATCAGATATGAGGAAGGTGAAACAGATGTTTTGCTTTTTGAGCCTTACAGCCTTACAGAACAAACAGATAAAAGAGCTCATGGAGTCTGCTGACAAGTTTTACAAAAATATGAAGCCGACGTGACAAGTTCTTTAGTTACGGAAATTGTCTGCTTCAAGAATGTTGTAAAAATGAAATAAAAAGAAAAAGAAAAACGACAAAATAATACAAGTGGCAAAATATTTGTTGATTGAAAATATGTTGTCTTGTAGTATTCCAGAAGTGCGTACAGTTTTTATAATGTTTCTGACACTCCCAGTAACTTTATCATCTGCTGAGAGATCTTTTTCAAAATTAAAAATAATAAAAGTTATTTTGAGAAGTACCGTGACGACCGTAAAGTTAATTACTTAGCATGTAAGTATGATCAGACTCGCGCACTGGACTTAAGAGAAGTAGATGCAATTTTATTTTGTGATGCAAAAGAGACGAAAGGAATGTAGTCATTTAGAAGACTATTAATGTCAAAAGTTAAAAAGTAATGGCAAATGTTGTATTGTTTATTAGTAAGTTTTTGCTTTGCACCAATAACAGTAATGTAAGTGTTTTAAAAAAAAACATCTATTATATATATATATATATATATATATATATATATATATATATATATATATATATATATATATATACTTATAATATATATATATATATTATATATATAACCAATATATATATATATATATATATATCTATATATATATATATATATATATATATAGGTAATCAAATTGGTTTAGAGCGACAATTATCATCAATCCATATCTCAAAACTACACCAAAGGCCACAAAGGAAAGAAAGGAATACATTGCTTAGTGCTGGTCCAATTTTAGGGCGGAAAATGTAAAAAAAAAAAAAAAAAAAAAAAAAAGGAGAAAAAATATGTCTCAAAAACTACAATAGCTACAAGCAAGGGGTATATTGAAGCCCTAGAATCCTATTAAGGGTACGAATAGGAAAATGTAAAATAAAAAATAAAAAAATATTATTGTTAATAATATAGTAGTAATATGATTAGAGCCTATTTGAGTCTTTTTTTTTTTTTGTCCATATTAATAACAGCCCCTCTCCTTTTTTTTCTTCTTTTATAAGTACCCCAGGGTATACCACCGATGGCAGGAGTCGAGGCTCTCGGCCTTCCGGGAACTACGGGAGGTAGGACTAATTCCCCCTCCGAGGAGGGTCTCCGGCCCGCCCCGCTCTTTGGTATTTGGGTGTCGCGGGGTTCCTCCGCCCCCCACGGGGGTATGAAAACATCCCCCTGTGTTCCCCATAATCGGCTCGAGCCATTGTCGTGTAATACCTTTACAAATAATATATATATATAATGTCCCCTGCTCTAAGAAAAAAAATTATAATATTTATTTTATTTATTTATTTATTTATTTTTTTTTACATTTTCAAACTAAATTTCACAAGGATTCCAAAAATGTATTCCCTTTTCGCTGTAGCTATTAAATAGTTTTAATGTATTTTTTTTTTTTTTTTTTTTTTTTTTTTACAGTTTCCTGTGTAAAATTTTGCCAGGATTCCAACAATGTATTCCTTTTTTTCCTGTAACTATTTTAGTTTTGAGATATGGATCGATGATAGTTGTCGCTCTAAACCAAATATCACTTATATATATATATATATATATATATAACTTATATATATATATAATATATTATATATATATATATATATATATATATATATATATATATATATATATATATATATATATATGCTGCTATATATACCTGCCTTCTGCTATATATATATATATATATATATAAACCTTTTTCATTGTAATACACTCTGGTTTCTTTTGTAATGCTAATGTGATTTTCTTTGATATGAACAAGGAAAACTTTTTGTCATTCAAGTTCCAAAAACTCTATCCACCCGTCGATGACTAAGGGGGCGCACAGAAGAAAATAATAAATTCGCGAGAGCGCAGCTTGACTGCCAGTTGCGCCGCTGATATTGACCACAGTACCCTCAAGAAACGGACTATTACTATGCGCCATATATATATATATATATACTTATATATGTATCTTAACAACTAACTTATATATATATATATATATATATATATATATATACTATATGCTATACTCTACTATATACTATATACTATACTATATACTTATAACACTTATATATATATACTCACTCTAACCTGTCCCAAAGTAAGTTTACTGAATATCCCATGAATGGCTGAGTAATGTAGCTTCCTCCGTGATGTATACGAGTGGGTAGTTAGTTACCTAGGCTACAAATCCATACCAGTTTCAACCAGATTTATAAAGTCAGTCTTTCACTACATCTGTTTATGTATGGGCGCGTGTTCTAACCTCGTTACTTTTATTGTCACTGAGACATTTGCTTCTTTAAACGAAGCTTATGGGGATGCCACTCTACCGAAAACTATGGTTTTTAAGTGGCACAAAGCTTTCAAAGAGGGCCGAGAAAATGTTGAAGACGATCCTCGTTGTGGAAGACCAATCTCGTCAACAAATGAGGAAAATGTGGAAGTTGTTAGAGCTGTGATGGAGAGAGACAGCCGGTTAGAGTGATTGCAGAAGAAACTGGTTTGGATAAAAATGCAATTCATAGAATTTTAACGAACCATTTACACATGCAAAAAATTTGTACAAAACTAGTGTCGAAAGACTTGTCTGTGGAGCTGAAAGCGAACAGGGTCAAAATTTGTCAATATTTACTTTTTAAAGAGTGGCATCCCCATAAGCTTCGTTTAAAGAAGCAAATGTCTCAGTGGCAAAAAAGTAACGAGGATAGAAAACACGCCCATACTCAAAACGATGTAATGCAAAAACGTAACGAGGTTAGAACACACGCCCATACGACTCGAAATGGAGCACAATTTTTTGGATAAAGTTTTAACAGGCGATGAACCATGGGTTTTTGAGTACGATCATGAAACCAAACGGCAAAGTGCGGAATGGCACACAAAACGTTCTCCTCGTCCGAAGAAAGCACGTATGAGCAAGTCCAAGGTGAAAACACTGATTGTTGTTTTTTTTCGACAGCCGTGGTATTGTGCAAAAGGAATTTGTACCTTCTATCTTCAGGACAGACAGTTAATCACATCTTTTACAAAGATGTCTTGGAACGACTTTGAAAACGAGTTCAGCGAATCAGAACAGACATTGCAGACGATTGGGTGCTGCACCCCATAACGCGCCATCTCACACTGCGCTCTCAATTATAGAATTTCTGACGAAGAAAAACATTCAAGTACTTTCACACACTCCATACAGCCCAGATCTAGCTCCGTGCGATTTCTATCTCTTCCCTAAGTTGAAAATGAAGTTGAAGGGTCATCATTTTGGGACGATGGAAAACATAAAAAATACTGTAACACGTGAACTAAACACTTCAGGAAAATGACTTCCGGTACTGCTATGAACAGTGGAAGAAACGTTGGAACCACTGTGTAACCTCCCAAGGGACATACTTTGAAGGAGATAACTTGTAATTTCAGGTAAGACCAATACATAATTAAATACGACATCGGTACACTTACTTTTAGGATATATATATATATATATATATATATATATATATATATATATATATATATATATATATATATCTTATATATATATATATATATATATATATATATATATATAAATATAATATATATTTTATAAAAATAAAATATATATATATATATATATATATATATATATATATATATATATATATATATATATATATATAATATACTTCATATACATATATATATATATATATATATATAACTAAATACTATGTATAATATATATATATACTAACCAGCATATATGTTTAGATGTTTGCTCCAGCAATAATAGCTAGCCTTATATATATTATATAATAACATATATATAATATATATATATATATATATAACTTATATATATATATATATATAACATATATATATATATATATATATATATATTTATATATATAGCCTTATATATATATATACTTAACTCTTCATATACTATCTTCTTCTTACTCCAACTGCTATGCTGTATATATATATATATATATATATATATATATAATAACATATATATATATATATATATAACTATATATATATATATATATATGTTTATAGTATATGATATATATATATATATACTAACATATATATATATATATAACATATATATATATGCTATATATATATATCATATATATATATATAGGGTGAAAAAAAACCATAGTTTTTAAAAACAAAACCAATGATTTTTAAAAAAAACAAAATAAACAAAAATGTTTTGTTTTTTTGGGTTTTATGCTATTTTTGATGGTTTTAATGTGGTTTTATTGGTTTTAATAGATTTTTAAAGGCAAAAATCACTACTGGAAACTGTTATACACACGTGCTAACACATATTTTAAAATTCATTAGTAAATTTCTTTAGATTCTTAATTTCAAATTTTCTTGATAACTGTAAACTGGTATAAAATTATTATTATTTTTGAGTTTTACATAAACTCATAAGTAAAAAATAAGAGGGTATATTATAATATATAAACTCTATCTGAAAAAAAAGATTTTACTTTAATTTATTATTTTACCAAAAAAAAAAAAAAAAAAAACGCATAAAGAAAAGTTTATTCAAATTAACCTATAACGATATACAAATGAATTCTTATTTACCTTTATATTTGAATACTAGGAATATATATATATATATATATATATATATACTATATATATATATATATATATATATATATATATATATGCTCTGCTGCTATATATCTGCTAATTATATGCTTCACTAAGGAATCAATAATGAAAGACTTAGAAGAGAGAGAGAGAGAGATTCATCATTAAAAATCGACGAAACTGAAATTATCATTAAGAATTTTATACAAAAAAACTAATTTCCCTGCTTTAGCTGTTCCCAACCTATTTCTAATGTTGCTGTGCACAAGTCCAAAAGTTGAAAATACCCTTTCAACATTAGCAGTTGATAAAGTTGCTGACAATATGCTTATTATTTTATATATGACCTTCTCATCTAATTTTCCTTTGAGAGATCTGTACCAAGATGAAGGAGTCACTGTTGACAACAGAGAGACTCATCAAAAAGGTAACTTTTATGAAATGGAGGAGAATTAGCTCTTAATTTTATTCCATAAATTCCACTGCTTTTGAATACTCATCCTCTGGAAGTACTGTGGTCTGATATCTTGGGTTAAAATATATGCCAATAAGTGAGCTTCTGTTACTGCCTGATGATACCTCATTTTTACTTTTGTTTTTAATCTTGTCTGTTGAGTGGTGGATTAAGCTGTTCTAGCTCCATATTCATATTTTATCAAATATAAACATCATCACTTAGTTTACAGTCATTGCCTTCTAGCTTGGTTGATGCTGTGGCCACACACACTCCACAAATGAGTTTTATTATAATCTTTTGAAATGTGGCATCGATATGTAGAAAATGAAATCTCAAAGAGCTCGAGAAATAGAATCATGTTTTTAAACATGTTAAAATTACATATATATATATATATATATATATATATATATACTATATATATATATATATATATATATATATATATATAACTAACTTAACATAACTGCTGCTCATATTACTGCTATATACTCTCTTATAATCATTCTCACAAAAAATATAAAATCCAGCATAAATTTTTTTTTATTGCCTTTCAGTTGCTCTTCGATTGAAAAATTGAGAAAACCATATCAACATGCTAAAGAAAACTATTAATAAATACATTTTTTTAAATATTTTATGCATGGTTTAAACCATTGAAAACGTTTTTCAGGTGGCAGCAACCAATCATAGCAACTGAAGGTTTAAA
>JABUQX010056218.1:22500-25000 GCA_015478945.1 Trachelipus rathkii | reverse complement strand
GTATGTATGTATGTATGTATGTATGTATGTATGTATGTATGTAATGTATGTATGTATGTATGCATGTATGTATGTATGTATGTATGTATGTATGTATGTATGTAAGTATGTATGTATAGTGTATGTATGTATGTATGTATGTATGTATGTATGTATGTACATCGAGTTTCAGGGATTAAAAAACCAAGAGTTAAGTCTAGAAGAAGAGAGGTGGTGCTCAACAAAGTGGAAATTGGAATGGAGACGAAGATTGCTGTAGAAATAAATGAAGAAGGAAGACTTGTATCAGGACAAGTCATAAGAGCCTCGGCGGCACTGAACCCAGTCCCATCATCAGATGCCGTTATCACCCAAGGACGATGGGCTGAGGGGTGGATGAGGCTATTTCTGGAGTATTTTGGTTAAAAATTTAAATAAACTTTGTAGGATTGTTTCATGGTATGTTGGGATACTTATATTTAAGTAGATTTGTAGATACAAGATATATATATATATTTATCTCTATAAAAGTATATATATATTATATATATATATATATATATATATATATATATATATACCTATATATATATATATATATATATATATATATATATATATATATATATATATATATATTTATATATATATTTATATATATATATATATATATATATATATATATATATATATATATATTTATATATATATATAGCCTATATATATATATATATATATATATATATATATATATATATATATATATATATATATATATATATATATATATATATATATATATATATATATATATATATATATATATATATATATATATATATTTTGTTGCTCTTTCTGTGAGGATGTGTTTAGTTTAGTTCTCTTGTGTTATTTTTTTTAACTATGTTAGTTTTACAATTTTAGTAATATATTATCAAGTTTTTAATTTAAATATAGTTAGTATTATTTTAGGGTTTTATTATTTGTTCAATGTTTTAATGTTTCATACTTACTAAATTGTAATTGACGATGGATTTCTTAATCATCATTACCATCATCACCCATCGTATCTCCCAAAGACTAGGGGTGAGGTACGTAACATGCACCGGAACAGAAAAGCAGTGGAAGAATATGACGCAATTCGAAAAGAAGCTCAGCCTTACCGCCCCCTTTATACCTTTAGGTGAGAACTCGTCGCAGTCAGAAAATCCACTCTAGAGCTTCACGGACCAAGACGGACACTCACTATGGCCCTGTCAATGTAGGTTTTATCTAGGGACCGACCGGGGCGGGAATTTTGCCGGGGCCGGGCCGGCCGCTGCTCTGACTGAAGCCGGGGTCGTGGGGCCGGGGCCGGGGTTACAAAATTAGAAATGTAAGTCAAAAACACTGAAAGTCTTAAAACTTAGGATGAAAATTAAATATAATTTCAATTAATTAATAATTTAAATTATAAAAAAGGAATACATTTAATTAATTCAATTAAATAAATATTTTCGAAAGAAATTTTTAGAAAATAATTGATTTTCTAGAAGAATAAGTAGTATTACATATATATATATATATATATATATATATATATCTATATATATATATATATATTTATATAAAAATATATAGAAAAATAAATAAATACGTTTATATATATATATATATATATATATATATATATATATATATATATATATATATATATATATATATATATTTAAGAACTACTTTGTCGTAGTGATATATTTACTTTAGAGAGGAAGCCCTTGGATTCTTTTTTAGTATTATGTTTACTGTCACTTCATTTTATTACTAAATGTACACAAATTAAAAACATTGTTAAAGACACTTTTTTTTAATGAAATAAATTTTAAAAAGGAAAGCTAATTTTCGTCCTGACACGCGAGACCTCTTCAGGCTAAGGGACTGGATTTCTTTCTTGATCTTCATCAGTTCAAGTGTGTTTCAGTTGGTCTGCTATTTTCTTCATGGTGTTGTTGAAATATTTTGATGTTTTCAGATATTTATTTTGTATAAAATCTATCTTAACTTCACCGGGATGCTTATTGTAGTTGTTACTATTATAAATGCAAAAGGATTCATGATTTTGCGATGGTTCGTGTGATTGATATTTCTGATCATCTTTATATTGTTGATATTGATAGAGTGGCCTGTGTTACACCTATGACTTGTTAAAGCTGAATTTATGCTGTCCTTGTGCAGGTCATCTGTATGTTGATTTTTTCTTCTTTGTAAATCTATGGTTTCACCTATATATGTTTTATTGCAAGTATTGCAGGGGATGTGATATATACAGCTTTGGGGGAAATTTTCTTCGTTTTGGGGGTTTGAGAATGTTTTTAAGGTGATGTTATTTGATGGAATGAACAATATTTTTTGGCAATATTTGTTTTAACGAATATAATGGTAATTGAGGAATTGGTAAAAAGGAGGTGTTGCTATTTTTCGGGGGAAAGGTGCTATAGTACCTCTTTTTTGCTTTGTTAAATGCTTTTGTGATGAAAAACTC
>JABUQX010056218.1:10000-15000 GCA_015478945.1 Trachelipus rathkii | reverse complement strand
GCATGTAAAATATTTGAATCCATCAGGTTTTCTTTTATATACGATTGAGACATTATTTTCAGGGATCTTGATTCCCCACTTCACAATACCATTTACAGCTGTATATCTGTTAAGTCGATTAATGATACCTGTACAACTTTTCAGCTGCTCAAAAACACTTTTAAAAGAGAGAGTTGCACCATTCAACACTTATATCCCCGAACGTTATGACTTTAAAATAAGTTTAGAGCGCAAGAAACATTCGATCTGTTATCTTATCTCATTTCTCGAGTATTACAAATATAAGGCCTCGTATTTCTTTATATCAACTTTGAAAGATCGAACGCTCTACGATACTACACACAATAATAATAATAATAATAATAATAATAAATAATAATACACACACAGACACAAAGATAAACAGAATAATAATAATACAATAATAATAAAAATAATTACTTAAACTTTATATATATATATATATATATATATATATATATATATATATATATATATATATATATATATATATA
This sequence comes from Trachelipus rathkii, assembly GCA_015478945.1. Lineage (NCBI taxonomy): Eukaryota > Metazoa > Arthropoda > Malacostraca > Isopoda > Trachelipodidae > Trachelipus > Trachelipus rathkii. Next base: position 14,485 of record JABUQX010056218.1, on the reverse strand, counting down.
TATATATATATATATATATATATATATATATATATATATATATATATATATATATATTATTTTTTACTTTTTAGTACTAAGGCCTGAATTACAATGTTAGACGACTCTAGGCAACTACATATGTTGCTACATTCGGTATCGAAGACTGTTTACAATGTGATAAAACTGTATAGAGTGTCTTAGCTCGCTGACGCTCTACGATTAGATAGGATTTGTGTTGTGGTTCCTCAGTACGTGTAAATATTTTATTTTTATTTTAGAGATGTGTTTTTCCGTAATTTTTGTCATCTAACTATATCTTCTTCAAGGGCTAGTTAAGTTTATTTTACATTTATTGCTAAGTGTTTTGTAAGTTTTCATTTTATAATTCGATAACGGAGGGTTACCAATCAGAGAGCAGTATTTCTATGACGTTACAAATGGATCCAATGTGAGCCAAAGAATGGCGTCATCATATTGATGACGTAATATTTTTTTTTTGGTTGTTTTTGTTGTTGTTTGCTCTTATTTCAGGGGAGAAGTCACCTTCCCCACCAATAAGGAAGTGTAAACTGATAAGGCCTCAACCATAGGCTGAGGAGTTAGGCCTTAGTTAGCCGCTTAGTAGGAGCCGAGCCGAGCCGGAGCCGAGTCGGAGCCGGTGCCGGCAAAAAAAATTATTGGCTCTAATTTTTTATTTTTATTTTTTTGAAAAATTTTTCTTTGAAATAGAAAACATAAATTTCTTTCAAGAAAACAAAATTCATATTTTTTTTATAATTAGTATCAATCTCTTTGTCTGACCTCATTTTAATGAACGTCTAATAATAACTAAAACTTTTTTTTCCTTCCTAATTTTTAAATATAAAACAATTTTACTAAGGAAAAAAATAAGGAAACAATTTAGTTAGAAATGAATATCGAAAGAAAGAAACGATAAAATGAAAGTGTAAGGGAAAATTCACATCTGGCAACGACAGGGTTGCCATAATTTTTTCCATTAATTCCCCAAATGTCCACCATAGTATTTCGAGTCCTTTTTTCATTTGCTTTTTTCTCTTCTTTCTTTCTGCCAAGCGACCAAGTTGGGAAAAGCTTCACATTCAACTAAAATCATATATTGTAAGTTTATATATATATATATATATATATATATATATATATATATATATATATATATATATATAAATATATATATATATATATATATATATATAAAGTATATATATATATATATATATATATATATATAAATATATTTTGGATATATATATATATATATATATATATATATATATATATATATATATATATATATATATATATATATATATATATATATATATATATATATTAAAAATAGATTTTTGAATTATTTGAATATTTTGCTGATTTTTAATAATTATTATCTGTAAAAATTTAATGTTGAATTAAGAATTCTCTTTAAAACTCTCTCTGAGATTAAAGAAAACTCGCAACATTACAAGAGAGTGATAGGCTCAATATCCCTTTGACATATGGACCAAAATTGCATGAATAAATTCGTTTGAATCAGATCTAATTTGCATTTCGACTAAAAATCCAATACGGAATGACACACCGAAAAAGGGTTTCTCTTCTTTTGATGCCAAATTAGAGATTAAGTTTTTTTCTTCTTCTTCTTCTTCTTCTTCTTCTTCTTCTTCTTCTTCTTCTTCTTCTCTTCAGATCATCTTTTTGCTCTTGAGACAAACACTGTAACGAAAGATGTGAAGCTTGAACATCTTAAAGGAAAACGTCATTTCAAGGTAAGATTAAAAGAAAAAGGAAAATTAAGTCTTGGAACTTAATCTTAAACAAATTATCAAATTTAGGAAGTAATTATTGTTAAAGTTATTGCGCTATTTATCTTTAGAATTTTTATTAAATTTATAATTGATTGCTAAGGGGATACATGGCCTCCATCAAGGCCTTATCTCTTAAACCTGGTGACATTCCTCTTTCTATTTACAATCTACGATTCAACAATCCAACGATCCAACGGTCTTACTATCAAAAGAGCCAAAGAGCCAACGAAAAACGATCCAACAATTTAACGATCGAACGAGCTAATAATCTTACGATCCAACAATCCAACTATCAAAAGATTCAAAGATAAAACGATCCAACGATCCAAAGATCCAACGATTCAGTGATAAACGATCCAACAATTCAACGACTTAACGATCCAATTATCCAACGATAGAGTGATCCAACGATCCAAGCATCCAACGATCCAACTATCCAACGTTCCAACGATCCAACGATCCAACGATCCAACGATCCAACGATCCAACAATTTAACTATCCAACGATCAAATGATCCAACGAGGGGTCTAACGATAAAACGATCCAACGATCTAACGATTTAAGGATTTAACGATTTAACGATCCAACGATCCAAAGATCTAACGATCCAATCTGAGATTCCAGAGAAACCCCAGATTTACATTATCTTTGTAATTATATTTGCGAATGTTTTCAAAGCATGCCTATAACATTATTAAATAGCTATTTTATTGCTTTTTTTTGTGCTTTTTTGGGTCTTTTTATAGAGCTATGGTCAATAAAAACTTTTCTGAGGATAAACGTAACATTTTTTTGAGCAATTTTAAGTTTCAGAAAGTTCCAATGTAGAAAATTTTTGGCATTACATAAAATTGACTTCTGTGATTGCATGATATCAAAAATTTCGGAAATAAATCAATTAGTTAACCAGATATTATTATTATTATTATTATTATTATTATTATTATTATTATTATTATTATTATTATTATTATTATTATTATTATTATTATTATTATTATTATTATTATTATTATTATTATTATTATTATTATTATTATTATTATTATTATTATTATTATTATTATTATTATTATTATTATTATTATTATTATTATTATTATTATTGGTAAAGAAGTGTGAAGGTCTGAGGACTGGAATGTTAAAAAGAAGACGAAGACCCATCCCGACCCCCCCCCCCCCCCCCCCCGACCCCTTCATCGATTTCTATAGCCGCGAAGATCAATCGCGAATTTTCCGCTCCTTTCAATTTCTCAAGTCAGCCACGAACCAATGTTATAAATGATGTGAGAAAAACCACACACTCAAACACACATACACGCACACACACACCTACACACACACAAGGACGGACGCACGTACAAGCGTATTGACAGACAGATAAAGAACATTGGAAAATAACTAATAGCATAAGAAGAAAAATGTTTGAAACCTTTTTTAAATTAACAAAACGAGAGACCAATTTAAAGAAACGTGAAGGGATCATTATTTAAAAGAAACAAATATATTAATATCTTATACACAAACAAACAAACAATAACACACACACCCATATATATATATATATATATATATATATATATATATATTATTATATATATATATATTATTATTATATATATATATATATATATATATATATATATATATATATATATATATATATATATATATATATATATATATATATTACATATATATATATTGTATATATATATATATATATATATATATATATATATATTATATAATATATATATATATATATATATATATATATATATATATATATATATATTATATATATATACATATATAAATATATATATATATATATATATATATATATATATTATATATATATATATATATATATATATATATATATATATATATATATATATATATATATAAAAATATTTTTAAAAAACTTTATATATAAAAATAGAGAGAGAGAGAGAGAGAGAGAGAGAGAGAGAGAGAGAGAGAGAGAGAGAGAAGAGAGAGAGAGAGAGAAAAAGACCAGAGGCCCCCTGAAATTGACTTCAGAGGTGGGGAAATCCAAATCATATGAATGAGAAATAAAAAATTAACATGCATCGACACAGACGTTTAAAAGTGATTATGCTATGGGAAGTTGGAAAAATTAGAAAAGTGTTTTTTATATTTTATCTCTAGTGTATATGTAAGAATGTGCATAACTGTTAACTCTGGGATCAGTGAATTGGAAAGAGGATGAATGAAACTGTGTGGGTTGACGGCTCACATGAGACCTCCTCATGGAAGGTGCTGTGCGAATGGAGATTACAAAAGAACATTATTTTGTAATAAGGTAGAATATGCAGTGATTCAACAATTCGTCAGTGAAAGTAGGAGAGTTAATAAAGCAAAAGCTTCCGATTCCACCATTTCAAGAAAAGCGGTGAGAGAGGAACCACACCCAAAGGACGAACAACTACATAAAGCAAGCACTTGGGGTACAGTAACAAAATTGCGAAATCGTCTCAGAACACCTAACCACTTAGGAGCTTATTTACTCAGAGAAATAATATGTTCCTTTCAAGAAAGAACACGAAAAAATCGAATATTATGAAAAGGCTAAAACTCGAATTGTATGCTTTCGAAATAGATATTGATGTGAAGATTTCGAAATAGATATTGATGAAGATTTTGAAGAGG
>JABUQX010056218.1:0-2500 GCA_015478945.1 Trachelipus rathkii | reverse complement strand
GAGTGTGAGTGTGAGTGTGAGTGTGAGTGTGAGTGTGAGTGTGAGTGTGAGTGTGAGTGTGAGTGTGAGTGTGAGAGAAATTGCAAGACTTTACTTAAAGTTGATAGTGTTCTTTAAGGGCTTTTTTAGCACAATTCTGTCGCCTTTTTTTTTTATTTTCCCTTTATTAGCCTCTTCAAATCCCTCTTTATATACAGTATATATATATATATATATATATATATATATATATATATATATATATATATATATATATATATATTTATATATATATATATATATATATATATATATATATATATATATATATATATATATATATATATATATATATATATATATATGATTTCATCAGTTTGGATGACGAGGAATTCCGTACTGGCTATTTTCGGCAGGATGGCGCCACTTGCGACTCTTCAAACGTCAGTATGCATTAAATTGAATCCTTCTTTGAGGATCGGGTAATTTTCAAGGACTTTGACCACCATGGTCGCCTGACCTTAAGGCCATCGGATTTCTTCCTATGGAGCATGCTGAAAGGGAGACTGTATCACATTAAGTCATGGACTATCATGCAACCGAGACAACATTCGGCAGAAAATTGACGCTGTGGCTCCCGATATATTGGTGTCAACCTTCAGTAGCATGGATAAGCGTGCTTAGGGATGCCTTGATGCTACTGGTGATCGCTTCCAATACTTGCTGTTCTGCTACCTCGCTTCTCACACGCACACCAGGGTATATCCTTGCAAAATGTTATTAAATTGTGACCATTACTTTCATTTCTATAACCGAAATCTGGGACCGTCCGCGAGTGACACCCTATATATATATATATATATATATATATATATATATATATATATATATATATATATATATATATATATATATATATATATATATATATATATATATATATATATATATATATATATATATATATATTTATAGTGAGGTTGTTATTGGCATGCAGTGGGTGAAAGATGGTACCAGCCTCCACTAAACACCCAAACACATCCTAACCACAAATACCCCTAACGCGCACCCAACCGGGTACTTGGAAATAGTTGTGGCTAGCCAGAAGGTAAAAAAGGTCGTAAGTTGCCAAGAGTAGACCACGCCCACCTTCGCTATACGACCGTGGTAAGTGAAAAATAATGGATTTGAAATATTAAACAAATAAATGATTTTTTGCAACCTTTACCGATTGAAATAATATAAATGTAATTTGATTCCAACTAAGAAAGTAAAAGGAATATGTTTCCTTTAATGAATAATATTTGTAATAACATTCACGAGTAATGATCCATCGAAATATAATTAAGCACGATGAGTTTAATCCATCTCTTTTACACTGTAAATAAAAGGTTTAACCAAAGACGCAAAAAAAATTTGATTACACCTCTAAATAAAGATCTAAATTTCTTCCAAAAACAAATAAACACAAGATAGTAGCTTATGTTAGTGTTCTTCCGTTCACTTACTCTCCTATGACCGACATCATCATAATTATAAGTATATCATGGATTATGTACTGTAAATGTTAATGTGTCCTCTATTAAGATTCACTTGGAGAGTTCCTCGTTTCGAATGAAACCACAAATACAAGACTATAATATGCAAATAAAAACAACTATATCGCTCATAGTTAATCCATACATACCCATAATGAATATTATTAGAGCCCGTAATGCGCCTGATAGGAGGGAGAGAAGTCGAAGATGATAGAAGATGGAAACCTAGATCAAGATTGGGTAGGTGGTTTTGCCAGTATTAATTGGATACGGATATAGCAATCAATTTTTACTCTACGTGAATAGCTAGCAGGTATTTGTTATCATACTCTATTTTCGTATCACGTCTTTTTTGAGAAAATGATTTAAACAAATAATAAAGGGAATATCTAATTACACGAAAAGTTAGATAGCCATGCAAAAAGGGGAGGGTATGTGACAGTGAATTCTGATAATAATTTACATTAATTGACAATAAGTTAAATATAAAAGAAAAAGTGTCATCTAACTCAAAGACTTTAATGACGTATATTGGTTTTGGCAAGTGTCATTAAAGACGCGTCATATTCTATAGCAGATTACGCTATTTATTTGCAGGAATAAATGGATGTTAAGCAATGTTTTTGACGAAAAATAATGACGTTCATGAAATTAATATAACCTTATAAGTTAATTAAATATAAGGTTTAAATTTAGCTATATTATATATATATATTTAAATTTAATTATAATAATCCAATCAATTATTAACATATCAAACTTAAAAAAAAAAAAAAATTTAGTAATATGAAACAAATTTAAATTGCAAATAAATTTTGAAAATTAATCAAACAATTTATAAAATAAATTTAAAGAAAATCAACTACTTTAGTAATTACAATTATAATAATTAAATTAATTTGGAAATTTTCGTTCCTACTCTGTTCTTAAGAGTAAATTTCAAAGCTATGGGCGTACGTAGATCTTCATATTTCATATAAAAT
>JABUQX010056217.1:37500-59945 GCA_015478945.1 Trachelipus rathkii | reverse complement strand
TATATATATATATATATATATATATATATATATATATATATATATATATTATTATATATATATATATATATATATATATATATATATATATATATATATAGTATATATATATATATATATATATATATATATATATATATATATATATATATATATATATATATATATATATATATATATATATATATATAAGTATATATATATATATATATATATATATATTATTTTAAAAATATATATATATATATATATATATATATATTATATATAATTATATATTCAGCGTAGTGACAACTTAAAACAATAGTGAACTACAGCACGAACAGAAAAATATCGTGTGATTAGTTATTTACATATGGAATGTAAACATTTTAATAAAGATACAATATGTTATTTTAGTTGTATTCTTTCAGCTTTATTGTTTTCATTTTTATAGCATCAAAGAATTTTTATTTATTAATAAAGATTTCTTTTTTTCTTTCTTACATTTTTCTTTTTAATTATTTAAGTTATAAGTGAGTTAATTATTGAGCGTATTAAATATCTTTGTAAACTTGCAAGGAAAATAAAAGAATTTATTCATTTGTATTTTATTTAAATGGAACAAAAATTGTTTATTTTAGTAGAACAGGAAATTAAAGTATTTTGAAAGAGAAATAATAATAATTTATATTCTCTCTCTCTCTCTCTCTATATATATATATATATATATATATATATATATATATATATATATATATATATATATATATATATATATATATATATATATATATATATATATATATATATATATATATATATAAACGTCCTCCCCCAGGAAGGTCATACGACCTGTAAGTGGGACCCATCGAGAAAGATCCTTGGGTTCCACGGGCCTAACGACTATTCCGCTGGCTGGCCAGGCCTATCGCGGATGCCGGGAAGCTTTCCCATTAGTAGCAAGGCACACTACCAATGTACTCATTAACGTCTGAGTGAGACGAAGCTAGAGTTTATAGAGAATAGCTCACGTTCTCTCGCTCCACCCAGTCTTGAACCCGGGCCCTCTCGCTAGCCAAGCGAGTGCTCTACCATTGAGCTAGGAGCGCATATATATATATATATATATATATATATATATATATATATAAAAGATAGGTATTTTTATCAATATATAGAAAGAAATATATATATATATATATATATATATATATATATATATATATATATATATATATATATATATATATATATATATTTTTACAGTTGTCACTGCCGCTCTCACGGCAGAGCCCCCATTCAAGGAGGGGGATGTTGGAACGCCTCAAATATTCATTAACGCAAATTACGCAGATGGGCACAGACGCATTCTTTAAAGTGAGGGAGATTAAATGAGTGGGAAACACAGAAGATGGAAGAATTCCACAGAACAGAGGTGGTGGGGAAATAAGGAAGCACCGCAGCGAACAAGTCTGGAGTTACTAATATCAACACAAACCTCTGTGCGCTGACACAGCACCCCTTGTGCTTCGTGGGCGTCGTAAAGGGTGGTGGTACGCGAGTGGAAAGTTCCCTCGAGTACTTGCGCTACGGTACCTATAGAAAGAGATAAAGCACCAACATTGCGCCGCAAAGATAGAGGGTCATGAAGTAGAAAGTACAGAACAGTTTATAAGCCTTTTGGCCTTTGACTGACCCTGTCCAAAAGCCGGGTGAAACCAGAGCACCAAGATATGAGAGCAGTACTCCAAACATGGGCGGGGCCCTTGTATAGTTGGAGCAACTGAGAAGAGGAAAAAGTCCTGCAGTCTAAACAAAACTCCCAGTTTCTTTGAGGCCCCCCTAGCAACCTTGTGATGTGAGGTTTCCAATACATTTTTTTTTGTTTATGTTAAGGCCAAGGATGTTTATATTGTCAACAGGAGAGACGAGAGAACCGTCGAAAGAGATAGGAAAGTTAGAAGCTGTCTTAGAGAGGGAGATTTGTAGAAGTTGGGCTTTTAAAGAATTAAATTTCACAAGGTTGAGACGACCCCACCCGGAAATTCTGTCCAGATCAGAGAGAATAGAATCGAAAGGTTAAGACGAGAGGCAATTCTATAAGTAAAAAGAGGAAGTAGAATTGAAATTAGTTGAAGAATGAAGGGTCGATTCATCGGCATACGAGTGGATAGAGTTAGTGAGAAGATCATTAATGAAAGGCAGGAATAAAGTAGGAGACAAAACAGAACCCTGAGGAACACCACATATTGACAGAAAAAGAAGTCCCATCAACAATTGCCGATATTGAGCGATTTGAAAGAAAGCTAGACATAAGTAAGCAAAGAGAAGGAGGAAACCCAAAGGAGGGGAGCTTGGAGAGCAGTGACGCGTGCCATACCCGGTCAAAAGCTTTGATATGTCAAGCGCCACCTCACAAGTCTTCCCAGGGCGGGAAACCATAAATCTGTTAAATAGAAAAGTATATCGCCAGGATCTCGAGCGCCGAAAGCCGTACTGTCGATCGGAAAGAAAGGAAATGAGATTCCAGATGGTCTAAGAAGTGAGAGTTGAGGAGGGTTTCATCTTAGATAGAATACAAGTTAGAGCTATAGGACGATAGTAGAAGGATTAGAGCGGCTTCCTTTTCGGAATAGGTTGAACATATGCGTGCTTCCAACACTCAGGGAAAGTGCTAGTATAGAGAATATAGTTTAACGAGGGGCGGGGTCAGCACGGAAGCACACCTCCTACACTGGGAGGAATGCCATCCGGGCCACCCGCCTTCCTTACTTTCATAGGGATTTCAGAAGCCCATGCACCTGATCAAAAATGTAATCACAGGCAAGGCATAGACACCTGAGAGGAGAAGGAGGAGGAAGAGGAAAGCCAGAATCCAGGGTTGGGTTAGAGGAAAATAGGAGGCCGAAGAGATTGGCCTTTTCAGTTGGAGTATTAGCAACAGAACCATCAGGAGTGAATAAGAGGAGGAAATGATGATTTACAGAAGTTGTTAGTGATGTTTTTGCAAGAGCCAGAAAGATTTGTCAGTAGGAGAGTCAAGGAGGTTAGCGCACTTTAATGAAAGGCCGCTTTGCTGTCGAAGAGTATCCCTGCCACGATTTCTAGCTGAATGAAAATTAGCGAGAGGGATAAGGAGAATGAGAATTTTTCCACACCTGATACGCACTGTCTCTAGCCTGAAATGGCCAGAGATCAAGCACGATCGAACCATGGATTTTGAGGAGAAAAAAAGATTTAGTCGAAGAAGACGGAATGAACCTGCTCACCCCATCAACGATTGCAGCTCCCACTTTATCGGTAGAAGCTGAAGCGTTTTCAGAGTCAAAGCAGTCACTCCAATTATAGTTAGCGTAGAAGCAACGCAATGCCCCCAGTCGGCCCGATTAAAGTGCCAGAAAAACCCGAAGGGCAGGGTGGGACTGTTGGAGAGAAAGTATTAAAATTAAGAGATATAAGGTTGGGGTCAGATTTACCGATCGATAGGAGCGAATGTGGTGTATTTATAGAGAGAAGGACTAGTGGTGTAACATAGGTCAAGAGTGTTCAAGAATTGGTTGGGACGATCCTGTAATGTGTGTAGACGTTCGTTAATTAGTTTGCTCCAGATCCGAGAATACTTAATGATCTGGCTCTCCCCACTCCAAACCAAAAAGCGAGAGACCCCAACCATTCAGTGCTGTGTACATTGAAATCCTAAATAGAGGACCTCATTATTTGGATGAGAAGATATAACAGTCTCGTGAGAAGTAGTAAGGTAATCAAAAAAGGCATGAAAATCTGTTCTGTTAGGAGAACAGTAGCAGAAGCACAAGATTATTGTAGTAGAAGGAAGAAAGATTTTAAGCCACAGAACATCGAAGTTAGAGATTCAAGATTCTCGAGACGTGTTACAGGAGTGTTTATGTTTTACATAGGCACATACTCCACCCTTCAGACGGAAATTATGAAATAAGTTATTGTTGGATATATTAAACGAGTTAGAGGATGAATTCTTAGCTATCTGGGTTTCAGACAAGATCAAAAGAGAGGTGGTATTCCACGAATGCAAAGTTAGAATGCAAGCCACGATATGAAAGCCCGCGCCTGTGCAAATCCGCCATCATACACGCACACACAATCACAACAACAAAAAAGAACAACAGACAGAAACAAACAGACAAAACCCAAAGGAGAAATGAGGATAAAGTTATTCGTAAGCTAAAACCTAAATTTAAAACCTGGAATTTTAATACGCTAAAACCTATATTTACAGTAAATATCTAAAATATGAATAATCCAGAAAGTTCAAAAACACTCGCGCACTCACACACTCTCAAGAAATTGCATACAAAAAAAAAAAAAAAATTAATAATCATAAATATTATATATATATATATATATATATATATATATATATATATATATATATATATATATATTATTACTATACTCCAGAATAGTGAAAAAATTATATATATATATGTATATATATATATATATATATATGTATTGCATATATAGATATACATCTCACATTTTGGTTGTTCCATAGGCACAACTCTTCTTGAAATTCTGTACTCTGTACTTAACATTTTTGAGTAATTTGTACTTGTACTTGCTGTTCTAAATCCAGTGTACTTTGTACTTGTACTGCACCTTTGTACTTGAAAATTTGCAAAGTACTTGCAAGTACTTTTGGCATTTTTAACTTGCCAATATATATATATATATATATATATATATATATATATATATATATATATATATATATATATATATATATATATATATATATATATATATATATATATATATATATATATATATATATATATATATATATATATATATATATATATATATATATATATATATATATATATAAGTAGTATTAGGGCCATTTTGGACAACGAAAGTCACTATAACTTTTTGACCTTGACTGACCGCTGGTCATTTTGACCAACGGTATTTTTACCTGACCTTGAACTTTTTTGGGCCCAATTTTTTACTCAGCTACCTTCATGGGTGTTTTTTTATTTTTTATTTTTTTTTTATTTTTTATATTTTTTTTTTTTTTTTTTTTTTTTTTTTTTTTTTTTTTTTTTTTTTTTTTTTTTTTTTTTTTTATTTATTTATTTATTTAATGGTGTCAACCTTGTTGACTTGCGTCCGCCATTTTGTTTTATAAAGCGTTTTGTTAATTTATTTTCATCGTCGGGATGAATCGCAAATTCATCGTCTACACTATCGTCGCGTTTTTTAACAAGTTCCGCAATCGTTGGTTGGCCCCGAGTCGTCGCGTTTTTTAACAAGTTCCGCGGAGTCCGTCGCATTCGTAGCAAAGAACCACGCACAAAGAACCGCTAAGTAGAAAGGGCAATAGCTAAGGTGTACTTTCATACGTTGTAATTATTATTATTTTAACTTGAAACAACGAGAATTAAGGTTTAGTATTATATTTTTACGAAAACACTTCGTTTTTATTAAAACTTATACCAAATATTTTATTGATTCTCCGAGAACCGCACTATATTTTCAAATTCATCTTTCACTATATATATATATCACGATTTTTTCACCGTCCCTTTTCATCGTTGCTTAAACTTCCTTACCAGCTCAAGCCTCACCGTTTTTATATGTTCGAGTTCACCATCGGTCATAAATCAAAATATATAGCCACCGAAAGGATACGAATACCCACCTCTCGGGCAAATTTAAGACCTTTAGTCCACACCTCTAAACGTGAGATCTGGTATTGAGATATTTTGAAATCAGGTCAATTTAGGCGTACCGTGGAAGCCTAATAATAATAATAATAATAATAATAATAATAATAATAATAATAATAATTTATATATATATATATATATATATATATATATATATATATATATATATATATATATATATATATATATATATATATATATATATATATATATATATATATATATATATATAGAGAGAGAGAGAGAGAGAGAGAGAGAGAGAGAGAGAGAGAGAGAGAGAGAGAGAGAGTACCACGTGGCAGACGTCCGTGCTATTATTGTTTATCCTATTTAATATCGAAAATTTTATTCATTTTATTTGAATTATTTTATTCATTTTTATTTGAATTATTTTAATTATTTTTATTATTTTTAATTATTTTAATTATTTGCGTAACGTAATTATTTTTATTTTTGGTATTAGGTTTATTCATGTAAAGCATTAGCGGGATAGGTTTTTTTTTTTTTTTATTCAAACAAAAATAAATATATCTCACGCTTATATATATATATATATATATATATATATATATATATATATATATATATATATATATATATATATTTATGTGTATTATTATTATTATACAAGTTTCTTTATATATTATTATTATTATATATATATATATATTATTACATATATATATATATAAGAATATTTAATATTTATTTATCCTCTCTGCTTGCTACAGGTGTAGAGCGCACAAACACAATACACACATGTTGTTCATCGGTGTTTTTGACCTTCCTTAGTGGCATAGTTCTTGATATCTTTTGGCCCCACATGCTGGTATTCTTGAACCCCAGACGGCCATAACCTGTCCTGTCCCAGTCTACCCACCTAACCTGGTCCAATCCTAACCTAACCCATCTGGTCTTAACTGAACCCACCTAACCTACACTCCCCATACCTAGGCAGACCAGCCTACAGTTGTCCATACCTGTACTCAGCCTCTGCGTCCAGGTAACTGCCTGGGCTCTGTGTTAACATGAGGTCACTGGTGCAAGGGATCTATCCACTTCATTCATCAGTGCAGCCAGTCACACATGATTACACACATATGATACACACACAGACACACATTCTTCATGATATTTGCAAGCTACTGCCATAGACACTATTATTGCACGCTTATAATAAAATCATACCGATATGATGTCTTCAGCTTGATGCTCAACGCCGTTCATCTTGATACCAGCATTAATGCCCGTCTCTTGAGCTGCCAGGCTGCTCAACCTTTGATGACCATCTTGACGACGCCCAGCCTGATACCATCTATACCTTCATACTTAAACATATAAAACATCACTTTTTGTCACTTTTACTTATAGTTTTTAAAATTTGTAAGAAGAAAACTAGAGTGTTGATAATCATTTGGTTTTGGTTGTATTGTATGAAATTTTATTAAAATCACACTTCACATACCTAAAAACAGTAATCGCAACAATAGTACTAACACCTGGGATAGTATCCTGTTTTTACTACTTTACTGCTTTAACTTGTTTTAACCACAGCTTACTGCTTTTACCACGCACCACATGCATTACATACCCAGCAGTAAATCGCAACAACAGAGGTGCCAAACAAGGGATAGAGCGTTTGTTCACTGCCTTTACTGCTTTAATTTCTGCATCATTCGTACCATTGCACACCCAGCAGTAAATCAGTAACACAGGAGGAGCCACTGACCTGCTGGATAGTATTTTTATTTCACTGCTTTTACTGCTTTAACTTCTCAGCTTTTACTGCTTAACTCACTGCTATTTAATCATACATTACATACCCAAAGCAGTAAACAACAGAGGTGTTGAAAACATGATTAAGATGCTTTGCCTTACCGTTTGCCTGCTTTAACTTTCGCTTTACCGCTTTAATCAGCTTACCGTTTTAATCATTGACATCATAACCAAGCAGTAAATCGCAACAATAGATATCTAACACCCAGTGATATTAGCATGCCACTTTACCGCTTTACCGTTTTTACCGCTTACCGCTTTGTCTCAGCCAGCGACCCTCTTCGTTACCGTTTTACTTGTGCTAGCGACTTTCTCAAAGTATTGTTTATCTTTCAGCTTATTGCTACGCTTTTATTGTTTAACTCATATATTTATTAATATTATGTTTTTTTATTTTATTTACTTTTTATTTATTTATTATTATTTTTATTTATTTTTGTTATTATTTTTTATTTTTTATTTTATTATTATACTTACTATGCCTATTGCTATTTGAACACACAGCCACACATTAGCATTGATTACACTAATATCGTCAATACCACGTATTGTTATCAATATCACACACATATACGTTAGCCACACATTACAATACCTCACATATAATGTATATTTATTAAACATCTTTATGTTTTAATAAACACGCAATATATTACTATCTTCAAATATAACTAAAATTGCCTTCAAAGCCTTCTAAAACTTCTTCCAACGCTGTTTGAACAAAGCACCATTATTATCTGTTGTTACTTTTGTTTGTGTTCTTAGTAATTATCGTTTAAAATACTTACTGTGTTCCAGAAATTTTGTTAAAACAGATGATGTACTTAAAAGCAATAAATCGCAAACGAAGGACTTGGTACCTTTCTGGTTATCACGATGACTTACAGCATATCATTTTAGCCATGTAATAGTATAAACAAAATAAGCTCTTCTCTGCTAAATAAAATGTATTTTATTAAAATCTTCTAAGTTCTTATTTAAAAATAACAATTATCACTTACATTTATATTATTCGCTCGATGTTAACTAAAAATATTTCAAAGTTTTTTAAATAATTCGGATTTTCTTTATTATTATTATTATTATATATGTACATTAACAATCCATCACGAGAAAACACAACAACCCAACATCCCGCACTCGTTACAGAAACGAAACTGACCTCTGTAAATGTGTTGAAATAACTACTTTATGCCTAATTTAGGATAATCCTTGTATCCTGGGGCGATTAGACCACCCAGGTCAAAATATATTTCAAACGGACCTTTTTCTGTAAAATGTGGTGCAATAATCCGCGTTAGCCTAAATTGGTCTAAATTTAGATAAGCCTTTGTATCCCAGGTTGATTTGGGTTTCCAATACCAGGTCAGCAGTAATTCCAGTTTGTATCGTTAATCATTGTTATTATTATTATTTTATAAATATATTTCAAACTGAAACATGCTGAATCGGTAAGATCCTTTGAGCAGGTAAGAAGGAAATGTTTACCTTTCTGTGATTGGTGGGAGTAATCCTTATCTCTATATGACCTCGTATGTGATTGGTCGAGAATTATTTTATCGCCTTTTGAAAATTAACTTTGTTCTTTAAACTTGTATTTGAGCAGGTGTGTGTTTATTATCTTTTAGACCCAAACTCATTTTAAAATCATAGTCATTTTAGCTGTTAAGCGGTGCACAAGTTATCTGATTTGTATTAAAAGTGTTTTATTTTTACTAAGTGTATATCATATTTATAATAAATACTTACATTGAGGAACAATTATTAATTTCACCAGAATAGATAATAATTAATTCACTAGTTCAAGCTAACCACCAGGGCTCAGCGTGAGCCCCACCCGCAAAAGTCAGCCAACCCGCACCCGCTGCGTGTCCCGTCAGCGTCCCCGCCCTCGCCGCGTACCGCCGTTCGCCGAGTGCGCCCGCAGGCGCAATATTTCCGCGTTCCCGCCCCCGCGTGCGCCCGCAGGCGCAATATTCCCACGCGAATGAAATATATATATATATATATATATATATATATATATATATATATATATATATATATATATATATATATATATATATATATATATATATATATATATATATATATATATGTTATATATATATATATATATATATATTGTGTAAAAAGGGTGAGTGTAAGTGCATTCGGGTGAACGTAAGAGTCTATGTGTGTGTATGTGCGTATGTGTGAATAAGAGATATAGTGTATGTGTGTATAAGTGTAAGTGTCTATGGTAAGTGTAACTGCTTATAAGCTGAATCATCAATATAGGTGGTATCAAAGATGAAGCCCAAAGATGAGTCATCAAAGATGAGCCACTAAAGCTGAGGTACCAAAGTTAAGTTATTAAAGTTGAGGCATCAAAGCTGAGGCATCAAAAGCTGAGGTATCAAAGTTGAGGTATCAAAAGCTGAGGCATCAAAAGCTGAGGCATCAAAGTTGAGGGATCAAAATATCGAGTGGGTGGGTGCGTATGTGTAAGTGTGTATGTGTGTGTGTGTGTAAGTGTGTGTGTGAGTGTGTGTATGTGTGTTCTAAATAATAACAATAGGCATGAAGTAAATAACCCTAAGTATAATAATAAAATAAAAATAAAATGTTTTAATAAATTATAAGCTATATGTGTAAGTGTGTATGTGTGTGTGTAAGTGTGTGTGTGTGTGTGTATGTGTGCGTGTTTGTGTATGTGTGTTCTAAATAATAATAACAATAGGCCTGAAGTAAATAACACTAAGTATAATAATAAAATAAAAATAAAATGTTTTAATAAATTATACGTTATATGTGTAAGTGAGTGTGTGTGTGTGTGTGTGTGTGAGTGTGTGTGTGTGTGTATGTGTGCGTGTTTGTGTATGTGTGTTCTAAATAATAACAATAGGCATGAAGTAAATAACACTAAGTATAATAATAAAATAAAATGTTTTAATAAATTATACGTTATATGTGTAAGTGAGTGTGCGGTGTGTGTGTGTGTGTGTGTGTGTGTGTGTGTGTGTGTGTGTGTATGTGTGCGTGTGTGTGTGTATGCGTGTTCTAAATAATAATTCGCGCGGGAATATTGCGCCTGCGGGCGCACGCGGCGGGCGGGAACGCGGAAATATTGCGCCT
The DNA here is from genome assembly GCA_015478945.1 of Trachelipus rathkii. Taxonomy (NCBI): domain Eukaryota; kingdom Metazoa; phylum Arthropoda; class Malacostraca; order Isopoda; family Trachelipodidae; genus Trachelipus; species Trachelipus rathkii. The sequence continues at coordinate 49,359 of JABUQX010056217.1, read as the reverse complement.
GCGGGAACGCACTCGGCGGGCAGGTACGCGGCGGGCGGGGACGGCGGGCGGGACGCACCAGCGGGTGCGGGGTTGGCTGACTTTGCGGGTGGGGCTCACGCTGAGCCCTGGTGGTTAGCTTATGAACTAGTGAATTAATTATTATCTATTCTAGTGAAATTAATAATTATTCCTCAATGTAAGTATTTATTATAAATATGATATACACTTAGTAAAAATAAAACACTTTTAATACAAATCAGATAACTTGTGCACCGCTTAACAGCTAAAATGACTATGATTTTAAAATGAGTTTGGGTCTAAAAGATAATAAAACACACACCTGCTCAAATACAAGTTTAAAGAACAAAGTTAATTTTCGTGGCGATAAAATAATTTCGACCATCACATACGAGGTCATATAGAGATAAGGATTACTCCGACCAATCACAAGTAAGGAAAACATTTCCTTTTTATCTGCTTAAAGGATCTTACCGATCCAGCATGTTTCAGTTTGAAATATATTTATAAAAATAATAATAATAACAATGATTCTGGTCTAAACTGGAATTACCTTTTGACCTGGTATTAGGCTTAAATCAACCTGGGATACAAAAAGGCTTATCCTAAATTTAGACCTAAATTTAGGCCTAACGCAGTTATTGCACCACATTTTACAGAAAAAGGTCAGTTTGAAATATATTTTGACCTGGAATTAGGTCTAAATCGCCCCGGGAAAAAGGATTATCCTAAATTAGGCATAAAGTAGTTATTTCAACACATTTTACAGAGAGAGGTCAGTTTCGTTTCTGTAACGAGTGCGGGTTGTTGTGTTTTCTCGTGATGGATTGTTAATATTGATATAATAATAATAATAATAAAGAAAACTCGAATTTTTAAAAACTTGAAATATTTTTAGTTAACATCGAATGAGTAATATAAATGTAAGTGAATAATTGTTATTTTTAAATAAGAACTTAGAAAGATTTTAATAAAATACATGTTATGTTACCAGAGAAGAACTTATTTTGTTCTTTTTATACTTATTACATGGCTAAAGATGATGTAAAGCAGTAAGTCAATAGAACAAAACGTGGCATAGCTTGGTGTAGAGGGGTGCTAGGGGCTGACCTTACTGATTTACTGATTTATTGCTTTAAGGTACGTAAAATATATGTTTTTAATAAAATTTCATAAAATTTTAGTAAAAGTTATTTTAAAACTTGATAGTTATAAAATTTATAAACAAAAAGTATTAACAGATAATAATAAATTCTTTGTTCAAAGATAATGATTGATTTATTATAGAAGTTTTAAGAAACTTTGAAATAATTTTAGTTATATTTGAATGAGTAATATAAATGTACGTGTTTAATTAAAACATAAAATGTTTTAATAAATTATACGTTATATGTGTAAGTGTGTGTGTGTGTGTGTGTGTGTGTGTGTGTGTGTGTGTGTGTGTGTGTGTGTGTGTGTGTGTGTGTGTGTGTGTGTGTGTGTGTGTGTGTGTGTGTGTGTGTGTGTGTTTATGTGTGCTCTAAATAATAACAATAGGCATGAAGTAAATAACACTAAGTATAATAATAAAAATAAAAATAAAATAATAAAAATAATAAAATAAATAAAAATAATAATAAAATAAATAAAAAGTATTAAAACAAAATAAAAAACATAATGTTAATAAATATATGAGTTAAAACAGTAAAAGCAGTAAAGCAGAAAGTTAAAACAGTAAAGCAGAAAGTTAAAGCAGTAAAGCAGAAAGTTAAAGCAGAAAGTTAAAGCAGTAAAGCAGAAAGTTAAAGCAGTAAAGCAGAAAGTTAAAGCAGTAAAGCAGTAAAACAAGAGCATGCTAATCCCTTAGGTGTTAGGTAATACCTCTATTGATTTACTGATTTACTGCTTTAAGTTATGTAATGTATGTGAGTTAAAGCAGTAAAGCAGTGAGTTAAAGCAGTAAAGCAGAAAGTTAAAGCAGTAAAGCAGTAAAACAAAAGCATACTAATCCCTTGTTGCTATGTAACACCTCTATTGATTTACTGATTTACTGCTTTAAGGTATGTAATGTATGTGAGTTAAAGCAGTAAAGCAGTGAGTTAAAGCAGTAAAGCAGAAAGTTAAAGCAGTAAAGCAGTAAAACAAAAGCATACTAATCCCTTAGGTGTTAGGTAACACCTCTATTGATTTACTGATTTACTGCTTTAAGGTATGTAATGTATGTGAGTTAAGTGACTTAAAGCAGTAAAGCAGTGAGTTAAAGAGAAAGCAGAAAGTTGTAGCAGTAAAGCAGTAAACAAAAGCATATGGTGTTAGGTAACACCTCTATTGATTTACTGATTTACTGCTTTAAGGTATGTAATGTTAATAAATATGTGAGTTAAAGCAGTAAAACATATGAGTTAGTAAAACAAAAGTTAAAGCAGTGCAGTAAAACAAAAGGATACTAATCCCTTAGGTGTTAGGTAACACCTCTATTGATTTACTGATTTACTGTTTTAAGGTATGTAAAGTTAATGATTTTAATAAAATTTCGTACAATTGTAGTAAAATAAAATGATTATATATCAGACACTCTGGATTTTTTCTTCTTACATACAAATTTTAAAAATTTATAAATTAAAAAGTATTAAGTAAAAAGTATTAAGTAAAAATGTTTTTAATATGAAATATAGATGGTATCAAAGATGACGTCATCAAAGATGAGTCATCAAAGTTGAACCTTCAAAGTTGTACCTTCAAAGTTGAGGCATTAATGCTGAGGTATCAAAGTTGAGGCATCAAAGTTGAGCACCAAACTTATGCACCAAAATACTGAGTGTGAGTGTAAGTGGTAAGTGTATCTGTGTGCGGGGTGTGAAATGTAAGGGCATATGGTTTAATGTATGTCTATGGTTTAATGTGTTGTGTATGTCAGCATAAGCGTGTGTGTGTGTGTGTGTGTGTGTGTGTGTGTGTGTGTGTGTGTGTGTGTGTGTGCGCTGATGGAAATAAGTTAGGATAGATCCATACAGGTCAGGTACCTACATGACCTCACAGCATAATGATTCCACCCGAAAAGGCTAGCATCATACCCTAATGAGCTCAAGGTGGGGTGGCGCTGTGTGCAGGTGTGGATAAATGGTAGGCCATGGAAGCAAAGTAGGTGTACGCTAGTAAGGCTGTGTGTAGCCAGGTGGTGTTAGCCTAGGTGTAGGCAAGAAGAAGGTGTTAGGTAAGGCCAGGTTTAGTTAGGCCAGTTAGGTTAGTGGTTAAAGAAAGAAGCCAGGTTATGCACCTCAAGGCTAAAGGCCGAAATATCATGGTCAAACAAGGTTAAGATATCAAAAAGGGCTATGCCCTTAAAGGAAGGTCAAAAAAATTACCGTGGGCAAAATTGACCCATGGTATCTGTCAAGGGTGTGTGTGTGTGTGTGCGTACGCGCACGTGTGTAGATGTATTCGAAATATCAAAATAGGGGCTGCTCCTGAAAGAAGATGCGCATCACCGTGAGCAAATATATGAGCAGATATATATATATATATATATATATATATATATAGAAAGAAAGTATATATATATATATATATATATATATATATATATATATATATATATATATATATATATATATATATATATACAGGCAAGCTGAATTTTCAGATAGCATGTTTGGTTTGTGGCTTGACTGATAGTAAAAAAAAGCCACGTGTTACTTCGTTGGACGAAACCTAATACCAAAAATAAAAATAAAAATAATTACGTTACGCAAATAATTAAAATAATTAAAAATAATAAAAATAATTAAAATAATTCAAATAAAAATGAATAAAATAATTCAAATAAAATGAATAAATTTTTCGAATTAAAGAGAATAATAGCACGGACGTCTGCCACGTGCTTGAAACTCTCTCTCTCTCATATATATATATATATTATTATACATATATATATATATATATATATATATATATATATATATATATATATATATATATATATATATATATATATATATATATATATATGAAAGATATATATATTGTTATATATATATATATATAAATATATAAATTATTATTATTATTATTATTATTATTATTATTATTATTATTATTATTATTATTATTAGGCTTCCACGGTACGCCTAAATTGACCTGATTTCAAAATATCTCATTACCAGATCTCACATTTAGAGCTGTGGACTAAAGGTCTTAAATTTGCCGAGAGGTGGGTATTCGTATCCTTTCGGTGGCTATATATTTTGATTTATGACCGATGGTGAACTCGAACATATAAAAACGGTGAGGCTTGAGCTGGTAAGGAAGTTTAAGCAACGATGAAAAGGGACGGTGAAAAAATCGTGATATATATATATAGTGAAAGATGAATTTGAAAATATAGTGCGGTTCTCGGAGAATCAATAAAATATTTGGTATAAGTTTTAATAAAAACGAAGTGTTTTCGTAAAAATATAATACTTGCCTTGAACTCTCGTTGTTTCAAGTTAAAATAATAATAATTACAACGTATGAAAGTACACCTTAGCTATTGCCCTTTCTACTTAGCGGTTCTTTGTGCGTGGTTCTTTGCTACGAATGCGACGGACTCCGCGGAATTTGTTAAAAAACGCGACGACTCGGGGCCAACCAACGATTGCGGAACTTGTTAAAAAACGCGACGATAGTGTAGACGATGAATTTGCGATTCATCCCGACGATGAAAATAAATTAACAAAACGCTTTATAAAACAAAATGACGGAACGCAAGTCAACAAGGTTGACACCATTAAATAAATAAATAAATAAAAAAAAAAAAAAAAAAAAAAAAAAAAAAAAAAAAAAAAAAAAAAAAAAAAAAAAAAAAAAAAAAAAAAAAAAAAAAAAAAAAAAAAAACACCCATGAAGGTAGCTGAGTAAAAATTTGGGCCCAAAAAAGGTCAAGGTCAGGTAAAAATACCGTTGGTCAAAATGACCAGCGGTCAGTCAAGGTCAAAAAGGTCGGGTATATCGGTTGTCCAAAATATCCTTAATATCACTTTATATGCAGATACATTTTATTATTATTCAGAAACAGCATATAGATATATAGCAGAAAAAATTATATTTGTTATTATTATTTTAAATATATATTATTAAGTACGTATGGCATTTTTAACTTGTCAATATTTTTTATGTTCTTTTTAACATTTTCCCACGTATCGATATTATTATTTCTTATATATATTCTAAATAAATTTTTATTTATGAATATAAAGTATATCATTATATATATATATATATATATATATATATATATATATATATATATATATATATATATATATATATATATATATATATATATATATATATATATTATACATATATATATATATTTTTTATTTGCCGGATATATATATATATATATATATATATATATATATATATATTTTACCATCTCCCAGGTAGGGCATTCACCCTGTCAGTTGGACCAACATCTTCTCCCTTCTATTCCCGAAACTCTGATCCTAGAGCACTCTAGAAAAACAATTCTCGGCGCAATGGTTTCCGATGCTAGTCCTTGAGTTATACACTCAGGTAGGGTTTCACCCTTTCAGTGGAACTAGCATCTTCTTCCATTGGCCTTGAAACTCGTTCTCCCAGAGCTTTCCAGAAGATCGTGTTTCTAGGCGCATAAGATTCCAATGCTGGTCCAAGAGTTCTACAAGCATAAAAGTAAAGGGCCGGGTTGCTAGCCCTGTTGACCTATATATCTATATATATTATTATTATTATAAATATTATACTCAACACCATGTCCCGTATGACTATAGGGTGGTGTTAGCTGCAGAAATATTATTCATATTTCTACAGCTTTTCGTGGGAAGAAAACAAATTGACATAAGTGGTTCCCTGCCCTTAGTAGCCAAACGAAGAGGATTCTCTTCATATGATCTGATGTGTCGCTATATCCAAACTCTTCTGGCCAGTTTAATTTAGTTGCAATTTGTATATTAACTTTACAATCCAAGTTTAATTTCTTTAATTTAATAATCCAAAAGAACTAAGCCGGGAAATATTGTCGCTCCTCCATTTATATTTCAGAGAAATTATGATACACTTATTAAAATATATGAAAAGAAATCTTGCCGAAAATTTTGTTCCTCCTCCAATAAATTTTATCAAGATATAAAATACTATGCTTCTTTCTATAAAATTTAAAAACAGACTCATTCATTTAGTAAAATTCTTTGTTACAATAATCTGGCCAGGTCCTCATTCTAAAAGCCTTCTCATCTTGAATTCTGAAAGTTATTTAGACTTTAGTTAGAAGTTCTTGCAGCCTTCAGTTTTCTTCTCTGTTGTTCTTCAGTTTCTTCTCTCTCTTTTCTCCCTTCTATTTTTAATCCGTCCATCTTCGACAACAGTCAGATCATATATATATATATATGTATATATATATATATATATATATATATATATATATATATATATATATATATATATATATATATTTATATTATTGTTTTTATATATATATAAAAATATAGAGTATGTATATATATATAGTATATATATTTACTATTTATAGAATTCAGACTCTATTTTTCTAATATTTATTTGACGTGACACAAAATTTAATGATGAAAAGTACAAAATTTTTCAAGAATATCGATAAAAAATTGGATCATCTACAACCATCCAACTGAAAAATTGTTTCATACTTCAGACTCTTCTTTAACGCAGGAGCTTCTTTTCTGTTCAACATCCCACCTGAGGAGGCCGTTACTATGGCGGCGAAAGCTAGTGGAACTTAATATAATTTAGATATGTAAATAAATATGTGTAATTGTGTGTATTGATGTTTTGTGTTAACACTCGATTTTATGTATTATTTTAAAATTAAAAAGACTTTTAAGTGTGTATTCATAAGGGTATTCCAGTCAAATATATATATATATATATAGATAGTATATATATATATATATATATATATATATATATATATATATATATATATATATATATATATATATATATATATATATATATATATATATATATATATATATATATATATATAGCTTGAGATTTTGTTAAGTTTGGAAGGTGTGTAACAAAGCGTTTATGGAGGGTATAGTTCCGAGGGATTGGAGGAGAGCATCAATAGTACCCTTATATAAAGGTAAGGGGGATAAGGTAACTGTAGGTATTACAGGGGAATTAGTTTATTGAGTGATGTAGGGAAGATAGATGCTGGTATTTTGGTCGAAAGAGTGCGTCGAGTGAAAGAAGGAATGATTGGTGAAGGACAAGGTGCGTTTAGATGTGGTAGAGGATGTGTGGATCAAATCTTTACATTGAAACTAATGATTAGGAAAATAAAGGAGGAGGAGAAGAATAAATTGTAGTTAGGTTTTATAAATTTGCAACAGACATATGATAGGATTAATAGGAAGCTCTATGGCAATTGTTAGTGATATATGGGTTGGTGGTAAGCTTCTTAATGGAATCAAAAGTATGTATGATGATAGTGAATTGTGTGTAAAAATAAATAGAGTCGAAAGTGAGTGTTTTAATATTAATAGCGGAGTGAGGTAGGGATGTGTTATGTCTTCTTGGTTATTCAATTTGTATATGGATAGGGTTATGAAAGAATTAGAAATGGGGTGGCAGGGGATGGTGTTAGAATGATAGAGAATGGAAGAGAGTGGAGGGTTCCTACCTATTATATGAGGATGATTTGGTTTTGTGTGGCGAATCTGAAGAGTTTGAGAGGATTGGTAGAGAGATTTGGTATTGTGTGTAAAAGGAGGGGTTTGAAAGTAAAAGTAGATAAGAGGGAGGTCTGTCCTCGTTGTGAAGTTCTGTTAGATGGTGAGCAGCAGGAACAAGTAAGTGTCTGAGTTTAAATATATAGTATATATGTTGGATGAAAAGGGAACGGATGATGCAGAGTGTAGTAGGAAAGAAATGGTGCAGAAGGTGACTGGTGCAATTAAATCCTTGGTGGTACTAAGTCTTGAGTGAGCTAGGGTCTTACATGAGGGCATGTTGCTACCTGTGTTAATGAATAGTAGTGAGACTATGGTCTGGAATAAGAGGTATAGATCTAAAGTTCAATATGTTCAGATGGACAATCTTAGGGGAGTGCTAGGTGTGAGAAGAATTGATAAAATGAAGAATGAACGTATCAGAGAATTGTGTGGTGTGAAGAAAGAGGTAGATGAGAGAATAAATGAAAGTACTTTGAGATGGTTTGGTCATGTGGAAAGGATGGATGATAGTCGGTTCGTTAAACGGATGTATAGTGGTGAGTGTGCTGGGAATCGACCGGCTGGAAGACCGCAGAAAAAGTGGATTGAGTCAGTAAATTAATGCCTGGAGGAGAGAAATGTGAGTTTGGCATAGGCGAGAAGAAAGGTGCATAATAGGAGTGAATGGCGGGATTTTGTGATTGAGTATGGTTGTGGCCCACCTGGGCCAAGGGATGAACCCTACATTTACGAGATGCCATAGTGAGGGTCCGTCGTGGTCCCGTGAAGCTCTAGGGTGGATTTTCTGACTGCAACGAGTTCTCACTAAAAGGTATAAAGGTAGTAAGGCTGGGCTTTCTTTTCGACTTTGCTTCATATTCTTCTACTACTTCTGTTTTCGGTGCATGTTACGCACCTTACCCCCAGTCTTGAAGGGTGGATGATATATATATATGTAGTGTATATAGATACACATTATATATATATATATTATATATATATATATATATATATATATATATATATATATATATATATATATATATATATATATATATATATATATATATATATATATATATATTCATAAAGTACTTGTACTTGTACTTGAACAAATTCTAGAGTACCTTGTACTTCTGAACAGTTCTAGAGTACTTGTACTTGTACTGACAAATGTACTTGAACCCAACGCCTGTATATATATATATATAGAGCAGAATATGTGGTGAGTAGAATATATATATATATATATATATATATATATATATATATATATATATATATATATATATATATATATATATATATATATATATATATATATATATATATATATATTAAAGGTGTAATAGAAATTTGGTCCGGCCGGAATTTTAGATTTTATTCTGGTTCCGGTCCTGACCGGAATTCTTCAGACTATTGCTTATATGGTCTTAACATCGTATGGTCTTAAATATTCGGCAAAAGACATTTCTATCTGAGGACCTTCAGCTGTTATGTTTGGTCCTACGGTAGAAGAGTAGATGTTTAATTCAATGACTATGTTGCCTGTTAGTCACTATCTGAGTTTATTTTTTTTATAATAATAATAATAATAATAATAATAATAATAATAATAATAATAATAATAATAATAATAATAATAATAATAATAATAATAATAATAATAATAATAATAATAATAATAATAATAATAATAATAACAATAATTAAAAATACACTCTCAAGCCTTCCTATTATAATAAAAGGAACGAAGTAACAAGTAACTAACTTCCATTATATTTAGTTAAGAAGAAACGGAGAAACTGTAAAGTAGCTTTTTTGAGTAACAGAGTAAAGATGTTACTTTTTTTGAGTAACGATGCGTAACTATGGTGATAACCATGTGATCAAACGATTTGCAGTTGGGTCGAGGGTCGATGTACATACGACCACCATGAAATTAAGATCAACACTTCTCGCTTTTCTGTAAAGGTACTAAGAAAACTTTTCAGCTCCTTCTCTCATTTACTTTGTACACCTGTTCTTAGTATCGTTCAACTCAATTTTAATGAAGTTCCCAATACTTTTTTGTACATTTCCCACTTTCTTCCAGAGCTGCTCCACCCTTACCTATTATTAAAGCAGTTTTAATGTTTGTTTTTTTCTAAAACTCTCCATAATTTCCACTTATCCAAAATTTTGCCATATTTTTATCTACAGAAGGAAGTTGGACCATATAGTTGAATTTATAAAACTTTTTTCCAATTTAAATTTCCCTCCTTAATCAAAACAAATCATTTCAATCCAAATTTCATCTTAAACTTTCGATAGGTAATAAAAAATAAAATCCTTTGAGTAGTTTATTATGAAAAATAAAGGAATAACATTACAGATAGTAACAGTTCCTTTGATAGGATTATATTAATAATAACATTTATACAAACGAGTAATAAAAATAATAAAAAATAAGCTCTGCGAATAAAAAAAATGTATTTTAAAAACATCAAAAGCACATGAGCTCATTTGTCTTTTAAATATAACTTTGGCGTTTAGCAAATATATTTAATAAAAATAAATTTATATTATAAAGACTTTGTAGTATTACTTTTAGCTGTGGACCTAACTCTAAACTTAATTAAAAAGTGCGAATGTAGTTTATTACGAAAGTGCTTATTATTATTATAATAATTTATTATTATTATTATAATATTTATTATTATTATTATTATTATTATTATTATTATTATTATTATTATTATTATTATTATTATTATTATTATTATTATTTTAGTAGGTATGTGTGTACCTGACACAGGTCAACTTGGTATAGCAAAAATTTTGCATGTTATTTGAAAACCGTTTGTAGATTATATGTATGACTTCAGATTATGTTCATTGTTAAATGATATATACAGCAGCACCCTTTTTCTAACTTACGAGAACATAAATATTTCAAAATATTTTATACTCAAAATAGTGTTTATTTTTTAATATAAATTTTTATCATATATTTTTAGTGTTTGATTGATGAGTGATATGTTTCTGGCTAATTTGATAATATGGGATTTTTAATTTTATTTTTTTTAACATAAGAAATTTACGAGTATTCCTGAAATTTAATGAATAAACTATTATATACAATAGGTTATTACAATGGTGGAATTATTCATTGTCCTTGTTAATAACTGTGACTTTTTTACCAGTTTGTCTGATTTTTGGTTGTTTTCGCTGTTTTTTTTTTTTATAGCATTACAGTAACACCAAACATCAGTAAAGCAGCACCAAACTAAGTTTGTTTCACTAGAGTTTACTTTTACTAAGACTTTATTTTGGTCATTATATTTGTTTACGTATTAATTTTGGCACTGAAACACATATTGTTCATAAACTTTCTTCCATAATCGTAGTTTTTCCTTTCAAAGGTCATAAGGTTTTGATTAACTCCTGTACTTCGCCCTCAGTCTTCCCAAAGCTGAAGAACTGAAGAGCTGAAGTGTAGAGTGTATAAGCTGTAAGTATATTCTTTGAAGCAAGTCTTCTTTCCAACTGAGGGTGCAAGATCGCGTTTCATCTTCCCGCCATCTCCTCCAATGATGGTGTTCAATGATCTGTGGGATCCTCCAAGCCCCCACTCTTTGACGATTGTAGGAAGACAGAAAGTTTCTGGAAAGTTAGAAAATAGATTTAATTATTATCAAGTTAATTTTATCAGTTGGAAAGTGTATTTTAATTGAAACGAAATCTTTATTTATCATTTGTAACTCTAGAAAGTTAAAGTGCTGATTATTTGCGTAGCATGCTTTAGGAATAGCAAGCTAGAAGATTTCATAAGTAAATGTTGTATTTATATAGCTGAATTTTGGATCATGCCCATTCGCTCCACATCCATATATATCGGTTGCATGGATTCGAACACATTTCATAAAGTGAAATAAAATTGTGTAGAGTCAAATTTAAACTATAGTAATAAAAGAACTTCACACCTTTAAAAATATTTTTAAAAAAATGTTTAAATCTATGTAAACTAACATAACCTTACTTTACCTAATTTATTTTATATTTATAATTTATTTCACATTGCATTGTTTAAAAAAAAAAAAAAAAAAAACATGCTTCTGTCACCATGCACGTTGTTGTAAGAAAACGTGTTATAAAAAATGACTTAAGCTTAATTGGAAGC
>JABUQX010056217.1:12500-32500 GCA_015478945.1 Trachelipus rathkii | reverse complement strand
TTGACGAGTCCAGACTCTACTAGACTAATGAAGAGGAGAAAGAAGACTGGCTCCATTAAGCGACGCGCAACCAGCTATACTCAAAAAGACATTGACCAAACAATATATTAAAAAGTAATTAGTTCAAAAAAGACTGGTTTGAATATTAGTCAAATAGGTTGCTTTGTTAAACTTGATATAAAGTTTCAAAGCTTAACAATACGTCCCTTTGTACCTGGGGAAATAGAAAATATAAACTTGATATAAAATCCTTTAAGTAATATAATTATATATTATCTATATATTATATTAGCTATAAAGAACTATAAGATAATGAAGTTTCTAATATTCTTATAGATTTAAGTAATATATATATATAAATATATATAAAGAAGTTATATATAATATATATAACAAGTACTAATCATATAGCAAGTAGAGTTTGTGACGGAGAAGAGAAAGGGAGACGGGCAGATGCCTCATTTTATTTGAAGAATGATAGTAGACTAAGAGAGAAAAAACTCTCTTGTTCATTATATTTAGTAAAATAAAGTTTACGTAATATCCTTATATTTCAAGCCATATAAGCAACAGAAATTCAGAATATTTTACTGTAGAACTTAATCGGATTTCTGATATATTCAGAAGGGAAATATGTAGGAAGAAAACATTGTGACTGACATATATTGAAGAAAGATTACTTAATTTTACAAACTTCAAAGTAAGACGAGCGAATAAAAACGGACGAAGGTTTTAATATTGCTTGGTTTCTTTTGGAGCGGAGGAAGTAGACAAATGATAACCGAAGCAGCGTAAGGGATTATTCTGTTTGCGGAAAGCGTAAGCAAGAGTAAAGTATAAAGTTTACAACAGACGCAGTGAGAGATTGAATGCCATAGAAGGGAGGCGCAACAGATAATAGCGAGATGAGTTCAAATTGTAAATTACGCTCACTCTACAAATATACGATAGAAAAGAAGGGGCATAGAGAAAGACATGAAGTTATTTTTTTGACGTGTGGAGGGGAATACACGCGTGCACCTACACGCACAAAGACACACACAAACCGAGACACCCACACATAAAAGAATGCGGTAATAAAGATGAGTTTTTATAAGTATAATGAGAAAGTAAGGTATATTAAATAAGTAAAGAAAATTGACAGTATAACTATAAGAAGATAAAGATAATCAAAAATAAAGAAATCTTCTAGAAGGTGTAAGTGAATATATATATATATAAAGAAGTGATAAAGCTTAAAATAACAAGAAATATTTTTAAGAAGAAGAAGAAGAATATAAGTATAACAGAAGTAATAAAGAATAAATATACTATATAATATAATATATTATATATATTCTATATATATATGAATGAAAGAATGATTAGGGTAACTATAAATAAAGATATAGTTATTATATATAGCTATAAGTATAATATATAGTATAATATATAATAATATAAAAAACATATAAAAGTAGGACAATAGTATAATAAAAAGAATAATATTTTTGCAAATAATAAAAAATTCAGAAGTGAAATCGGAGACAAGAAAGAGGAAGAGAAGAGAAGATGCAAAGGAATCTTTTTTATGTATGAATAGTACATGATTTCCTGTGTTACTGGTAGGTGATGTGTGATGTATGTGTGTAGGTGTGTGTGTGTGTAGAAAAAGCATGTGTGTGTTAGTTGTGGATGTGCTTGGGGATATTTATACAGATATTATAATGTATCTGCTGTTTGGGTGTGTGACCTTTTTTTACATGAGTTAAAAGAAATATATTTATTTGTCAGTATGAAAAAAGAAATGTTCAATGAAAGCAAATGTGTATTTATGAGCTCTAATTGCACTTTCGCATTTTATACGCTACTTTCACAAGTACAATATATGACAAAACTCATATCAAGACGATCACTAGTGGTTTCCAATTCAGGACTATTCTAGTCTCTATCATCTACTGTCTTCTCTCTCATCTCTCTCGCTCTCAATTATTACACTACACCTGACAAGCCTGTGTCTTCTACAGACGTCATACCAAAACTGTTCATATATTCAATTTCTGTGTTCAAATAAAGACTCGAAAATGGGTCTGCAATGTTATTTGACAATCTTGTCCGTTTTTGCATCTCAATGAAGCGTCCTTTCTGTCTAAAAATGCTCGTTTGCGTCAGTTTCCGTCAAGCCTTGTTTAATCAAAAATCATAAGACATGTTTTGACTTTTTCCTATTTAACCAATTTGGAAACCAAATTGAATATTTTCTGGAGTTTGGCCACTCGTTTTTCACATACATGTCTGTATGTAAAAGGGAATATACATATATATTAGATAGAAAAAGAATTTATAACACTATTCGAGGCAATAAGAGTTTTCTAACAATATAATCATAAGCACAAAGATTCACTCAGAGGATATGAGAGTTTTGTAATAACAAACACTTTACCAATTATGGTTCATCTATTGATGTATAATCATAGAAACGTACTATATCATTATTGAGACCTTTCCTTGAGAGTTAATGGTTCGATCTAATTATTGAAGCCTATGTAACGCTGAATATGAAATAATTCAATGAATAAATTTCATATCCTATATCACAATTAAATTTCAAATATGTATTAAAGTATCAGGACATTAATTGTTTTAACTTTTTATGCAATTGATATTTATTGTGTGTATTCGTTTGATTCCTTATTATGTATTCTAAGCGGTTAATTATAATCAGCAAATAACGTCTTGTGTTTAAATGCACTTTTATTTTAATCTTTTCTGTGAGTCTATATTACACATTAAATTTATTTGATAGCTGTATCTATGAATCGCAATCTGTTGTCAAGAATCAGTGTGTCCAGAGGAGTACACGTATCATGGTAGCGTCGTATTTTGACATTATTTTTAGCACGATTCTTGTAGTATTGAGTTTTTGCCATGACAAAGTTAACTGTGCGTTTCTACCTATTCGATCTATACTTTGAGTACATATCATTAGATATGCTTCGCATTTGAAAGAGTTATACGTTATATGTCTTCGATTTGCATTTTTAATATAAGTTATTATTATCTCTTGTGATAATAAGATATATTATACATTTCAGTAATACTTCAAAACTTTCTCAGTTGTTTTGGTCAGGATATTATAGAATCACACAAATATTACATTTTTGGTATTATATATATATTTTTAATGTACGTTGTTCGATGTCACTTAGCAAAACGGATAATCAATAAATATTTTAAAGCGTAATGTCTAAAAGGAACACATATTATTTATATTGATAACCTGCTATCCTTCGCCTTTTTGTAATATCATTTGTATTGATCATCCACGATGTGAAAGCGTCATAGATCTGTAAGATATATTAACAAAATCACTCAAAAGAGAAGATACCAAGAATTACACGTCAGCTTTCATAAAACGAACCACTATCCATACACCTAGAAAACCCTCCTGCGAATGAGAAATTCCAAGGCAAAACAGGCGCGACCTCGACGAACTTCGATCACCGACTATTCGCCGAGCTAAACGAAGAGTAGAGGCAAGTCGAAAAACGCAGACACTGAAGAACAAAAAGCCATCGCAGACCTATGCAATCCGCCTAACAAAGTAGACATCAACTAAAAGAGGGATTTAGCAATTGCTAACATTATAAAGATTGTTCATTGCGTATACTATGGTGAATAAAATACATCATTTCTAAATGGAAGGAGTTCAAAGTCTACCCCCTCTTAGACCGAGGAGGGTGCTAACTGCTCTAAAGAAGCCACCAAAGCTGCTAGCAAGTCAGCCTATCATATACTACTTATATGAACACATAACATCAAGCAACTACGAAAAGAGAGAATAAATAAAACTTAAAAATAGCGTATTATTTAAGATACGAAACGAACCATGTAGAGAGGAGAGCGCCAAAAAGGCAACAATATAAACAGAGTTATGTACCACTAAATGCACAACGCATCGATGTCATCCCACACCAGCTACACACACGACACACTAAGTCTCTGCTATTCATATGAGCAAAGAGGTCCTTGTAATAATAGATGAAAAATAGCATATTTAATGCGCGAAGTGCATTCTCACACTTATTGTTGTCAATTTTAATATAATCACCATTTCTGATAATATTGTTTATTTATATTTAACTGTGGCGTAAAATTAATAATTGTCGCAAAAAAAAAAAAAGGAGAAACTTTATCATAGCATTAGAAATTGTAAATGATCGATCGTTTCTTTAATGCTTAAGTCGTGCTAAGCACGAGCAGCAAGATCAAGAGTGCTCTGATATATATATAACCATGACTTAGTATATATATAATACTATGCTATACGGTATCGGGATTATTAATTTCAAGTAATATTATATATAAACCTTTTTCCGTCAGGTTATACAAAATTAATAAAAAAAACTATCAAAACTTATATAAATAATATATCAATAATATATAAGTTCCTCATAACATTAGATATAAATATATATATATATATAATTATTAATACATAAAAATAAATATATAATATAATATATTAGTATATATAATATATAGTAATAATGAAGATAATAATTATAACAATAAACATAAATAATATTGATATATATAGTGAGCAAACTTTATGTGATCTCTAAGAAATTAAACTTCTTTACTTAATCTGAGACCATATATGGCTTCGTTTATTTCTTCGTGTGATCTTAGAGAAGGTGATGAAATCATAATTATATAAGTATTATATCACCATGCGGGGTGAAACAACTAGTATGGACGTTGTAGAATGTATAAAATAGTATTTATTTCAATATAAATGCTTTAAATGTTATTATTTGTATCTCGGTCTGTATGGGAGGATTCATGGGATTTAACGGTAACTAGATATAATATAAATAGAGTTAATATTATAATAATATATATATAATATTAATAATATATAATAATATATAATATTTATATTAATAATAATAATATAATATTACTAAATATATAAGATATATATATAGATATATATAGTATAATATAAACTACACTTACATTCATTAATAATCAATTAAACTAAAATTCACTATGACAACCTTTATAATATCACGTCTAAGCTAGCGACAACTGTCTACCGGTGTTAGAACTCACGAGCCCTTACTTAGTATTGTTAAACGAAGTTTAACATATAGAAACTATTCATGAGCAACTCTAATAACCACTCAGGTAGGTACTACTAAGGTAAGGATAAGAATACTCTCAACACTTATTTTAGATACAACTACGTTACACACTTTTTACACTACACACTTATACACCAAAAGAATAAGTCAAGGATCCAACACTTGGTGAAAAAGCATTCACTGACACTAATACCCGCACCTTCACCGAATTTTCAAGGTCACAGGATATCACATACGAAGTAGACACAGGCTTTAATTAACATCATGTAATCAAGAAAAGATGTTAAATGTTCACATCATGGCATAGAAAAAACTGGCATAACACAACTCACAAGCTATTGGAAAGTATATAACAAAATTAACGAATACTCTCACTCACAACACAGATGAGTTAGAAAACACTATTCACCTATAATCACACGAGCATCTTCACCAACACGAAAATAATTAACAAGTAAAAATACCACTTATCATCAGCGTAACCAGTAATTGTTCTTCCAT
Source organism: Trachelipus rathkii (assembly GCA_015478945.1). Taxonomy (NCBI): domain Eukaryota; kingdom Metazoa; phylum Arthropoda; class Malacostraca; order Isopoda; family Trachelipodidae; genus Trachelipus; species Trachelipus rathkii. The sequence continues at coordinate 26,870 of JABUQX010056217.1, read as the reverse complement.
ACGAGTCTATTCACACACAGTCAAATCAAGGAGTTATGACTGACAAGAATTATCGTCTCTGAAAACACTCACATAAAGAAGTAGATCTAAAAAACAGCAACTACATTTCAAAACCGGTCGCAAACCACTGAGTTCGACTGAAATTTCCGTAAATATAACTCCCAAGAGAGATTTACCACTGTCGAGGAACTGGAACCAGTCAAACCGTCCAAATAGCAAACAAGAAAGCGAGAACATAGTCAGGTAACAGACACATTCACTCGAAGCTGAACAGGAAGAGTTATAAAGAAAGCCAAACAGTGGGCTGAAGAAACCAGCAGTCATTTACAGTCACGATCACCAAAGGCATATTTAGTGTAACGTAGTTGGCGAGGTAACCAATTAATGATATCCACAACATTATTCTCGAAAGAAAATTATCAGTCAAAACAAATAATAAATTAATTACACGAAAATAATTGTAACGATCTATTAAGTTAATCACTACATAGTGTGCATACATCGAGGTATAAATGCATGATGGTGGAAGCGAATTATTTAGCCGGGTGCGTTAAACAAACTTTTAAAGATTCTTTCATAAACTCCGATGTAGACAACATAACAGATTCTTATAGGCTTCACAAGTGTTTCACAGTCCTGACGAGATTAAGTAATGTAAGGGTCGGCGCCAAGACACCCGAACTTTGGAGGAATAAAGGCCCCTTTAATAATATATATTATATAGAGAATATAATTAAGAACAAGAATATATAATAAATATATAGTTATAGATATATAATAGTATTATATATATAATAATAAAATAAAAAATATATATATAATATAAAATATATATATAATATAGGAAGTTGACCTTTCAAGCAGATGCAGAACAATGAATCTACATCTACAAACAACATATTACATTTCACGCATTGCTGGCCTTTTGAAAGTAAAGTCACCGAAAACAAAAATAAAATGGAAAAAAAAAGAAAATGTTCAAATGAAAACTGCTAATTTGTCAGCTTTTCTATGGCAACACTAGCCAGTAACAAATAGTTTAGACATGTAATCTATGATTTCAGGTTTTATCGCCGTCATTTGAAAAAAAGGATCTTTCTCCATAGGCATTTGTAATCATTGTGCACAAGAACATTCCAGAATGATTCTCATTAGGGAATGCTGATTGCCACGAGAGTATTACTATACAGTAATATAATGTCGTACAGATCGATCCACTCGACCTACTCAAGACTACACAGATATCTACTACAGCGTTTCAGTACAAAAGTTCTATTACAAGATACAAACCATTTGAACTCGATAATATTGTAACTGAGATAATTTCATACATGATGATCAAGGTACCAGTCAAAGCATCATCACATCTACCACACCATCCTCACATCACAGCAGATAATGGTGATTAAGTATTAATCTGCCGTCTAGAAATCTCTCTTCTTGTACGCATCTAATATCCCAGTTAAAATATTAGGAAGTATATACATTAGACTATAAGACCACATTGTATAACTGAGCTCATCTTCCGATGCCAAATTTGATAATAACTAATGTGATGCATCGCATACACACGCAAAAAATTTGAATGATAGATATCTACGAGCAATGAAATCCATAGCAGAACTATAAGACACAAATGATTTTCTAGAACGCATCTCTCACGCTGAATAAGAACAAGCACCCTTTTAGATCTGCTAACTCATTATAACATATCAACAATCAAGAGACACAACGAAATTAAAGGCAATTCCTGGTCACAGGATGGCATTGTTTTTTCAAAAACATAAATTCAAATTCACCGCAATTCTGATAGGAACATTATCTAAATCGATAAGAAATAGAAGCAGAGAGACAAAGATCATAACTACATACATCATAGGGACATAATTAAGTCAGAGGCTCTTCTTGCCGTAGTATGACTGACAACCTGTGAAATTCTGAAAAAAACAGCTATAGATCACACCCCACATATACAAAAACGACGCATCATAAAAATTACATCTACGCCTTAAAAAAATATTCGTTTTCGCCATCTAACACTTCGAGAAATGCACTATTGCTTAGAGTTAACTGTTGCACACCCTTACTCTGTTGGCATCTAATATACCAACTGAAGCAACTGCACTGAGAACAGATACCGCAATGTAAACACTGAGTCAACGTCACTTGCACGTTTTCCTTGAAGTGAGGCTTCACATTAGTTCGTTCACAAAGCGACTTTGGACTTTGACTATGAGAAGGACACATGAGCACTCCACCACACACAACTCCGAGACAAGTCAGATAAGCACGATCAAAATACACACAAATTGAAAGACTAAGAAAATTTATGTATATACATATATCAGTACGACTTTGTCACGACCGAGAACTCAAGCTTACCAAAAAATCAGTAATGGCGCAAAGACTTATGCATCTAGAGATAACGAGCTGACTCTCACTTCCTCTATACAAGATTCAATAAACCTCTCACATGACAGCTCTACAACATGTGGATCTATATCAGTAACATACATTAACTTTTAATAACATGTCTTCGCATACCCTTATAAATCTTACTACGCCAGAATACTAGGAAGCATTTCTTATCGTCTTAGTACTCGACGTTGTACTTTAGTTCGTATACAAGATACAACTGCATCTACATTTTAAAATTTAACAATCTAAATATCCATCGATATTCAATCACTAGTTATGTAAGGATAATTCTAATTTACCAAGCATATAGCATTCTTAGAGCCATACTTATCCCACATAGTATTAGTAGCACTACATATAAACTCATAGAATGTTAATAGTAAAACGTTCATTAACTTATCTAAAACGTAGCTTCTCAAAAATAAATCTGTATGCGACATTAACAAACTAGGCTTACTAGAGAATAGAGAAAATTCCATATATCAGAATACTTAAAACAGATGTCAACATTTACAGTAGCGTAATGATAGTACTATACTTTTTATTATAATCTTTAAATAATAAACTTAAGTGTATATAAAGAAATCCGTTATAATAATAATTGTTATGTTACACTATACTATATAAGGTCTTGATATGTTATGTTAGGTCATGTTAGGCTAACATAAATGAGATCCTTAATATATTTCACCCCTTATATTATCCATATTATCTTATATATATGATGTAAAAAGATCAAATATTGCTCAAAACAAGTATTCAAATAGAAATACGCAATAGGTATATGTATTACATGTTTCTAGTCCAAATAATTTCATTAATGCCTCGTGGACCACAAAAAGGTATAGTCACACAACAGCACAGACAAAGTAACTAAAGTATTAAAACTTCTATACCCACAAACTACGATCTAATATCGAAACGTAGATATTGCCCATACTGCCCGAAGTAAAGATTAGCACACAATAATACACGTAATAATGCTATATACACGACCAGACTATTTCTGGAAATATACTAACACATTATATATCTCTGACTAGTACTACGTTCACCGTTAGCCCGTTATAGGGATAGAAGAAACCTTACTTGAAATCATAATCATCACGACCTGATATATACATTGTGTATGCATATAACACCTATCTTGACTTATATTAAATATGTAAGCCATCTAAGTGTTGACACTTACATGTTAGACATAGGATAATATCATTTCTAGAACACACGTATATAATAATATATATATACACCACCACGACTGGCATCTTTGCTTAAATCACTTCATACGCCGGCCAACATCCATCTGCTTGTTTGTTGAGTTGGACCTTCTCCTGTTCGACTACTAGTACTCTCTCTACGTGGAATACAATATATCCTGAACTTATCATTACCTGAGATTACATCTATTGAAATCATGAATACAGTTCACCTTGAGACCCCTAAATGTAACTCTAAGGAATCGTATCAGATAATGGACCGTACTAGGCACAATATCAGGTTATCACAATGAGGGACAGTACCGTACTTATATCATATACGAGTACATATAGCCTCCATATATAGATCCTCACATATATATATATATAGAACTGTGATATACTATAGGTTTGGGTCACACAGAATTAGAGGGCGACATCATGCGCCTCTAATATTATACTGTCTTTAAAAAGATAGCTATCAAATATTTGGACAATATATGGTCACTAAGTCACGATATCTCAGCTTTCTGAACTTATCACTAATAGTCTCACTTTCTTATTATATGATGAGCTACTACACTTATAAATTCAAGATGATATTATTTCAGGAACCGTAACGAGATAAAAAAATATATTATAATCTGATAATATTAATCAGTAGGCAAAAGAAGGAAAGATGATCTAGGTTCTATAAAAACGAAATCCACCCAATATACTATATCTATATATAATATATATATAATATATATATATTATATTTATTAAGATATATATAATATATATAATATAAATATATATATATAATATAAAATAATATAATAATATCATATTATATATATATAATATATAATATATAATATATATACCTTAAATAATATATAGTATATATAAAATAATATAATATAAAGGTCATGCATCTAAAATATATAATCACGCAAAACTAGTTATCAGCACCCTGAGCATATATAAAAAAACAATGGTACTACAATAATAATATCCTTTTATTACTACAGCCAGAGACATTTTACTAAGCAGAATTATAATAAAAAAAGATAAAATAAAAGAACAAGCTTTTATTAACCAATATTAACAATATGTTATACCAAAATAGAGTTTGAAAAATATATACAGTATTATTTAGAAATAAGTCAAAGAGCCGAAAACTATTTACTATAACACAGAAGCTGAGAAGGAAAGTTTCGCCTAAGATTTTGCATACAATCTCTTTATCTTTTTACAGCAACGGGACTAAATTACCCACGGGTAATACCACATTTACGACTGTACGACTTCGAAGACACGTCGGGGTTTCCGGCCGCACGGGACTCACGCGAGAGGCGCCTACCTCTCGCTCCCTGGCTTTAACTTAACTACTGCCCTACTTGCTTCCCCCGTCGGCTGTGCGAACCCCCTAGGAGGATAATAAAAAGAAAAAAATAAATAGTTTACTCCATTAATAATGTAACAAGACAGCGGACAAATTTGTGACAACATTTCTCTTTCGAGACGACACTCAACCACTACATACAAGTCAATCAAGCAGCCTTAAAGCCCTTTTACTAATATTTAATATGAGTTATTGACTAAATAGTGAATAAATAATTTTTTTCTAATTTCTTCGGTAAAATAGTCTCCTGATTAACTAACATGACTCACTATTATCATAAAGTTATAAAGGATAATCGGTTAATATATATATAATTTCGCTACTGTCACATATCTGTGCAAAACTGTCTTACTGACATAAGGGTTTATTCGACGTCGTCTTCGAACACTATATCTATTCTATTAATAACATTTGTCTTTACTATCAGTAATACCACCCTATAATTAATACAAACCTAATAGCACTAATACCTACGCAATAAACAAATCACATTAATATAACAATAATATATATAAATATCCCATATATCATATAATCATATATATATATGATCATTATATATCATAAGCACGACAATCGACTAATAGCTGATAAACACAGATTTGTAGGTATAATTTTAGTCGATATAATATTTTCTCCCTCCATTACTACACATACATTTCTTGACTACAGTATAGCTCGCATCGCGTACAGCTACCTCTAAACATTAAGTAACACCTAATTGCTTTACGTTAAATTGTTACTAGGATGTCAAACGACCCCGAATTTAAGTACCGCCAGCGGTTATGAGATCTGGTTTAATCAAAAAGAGACTTTTGTTAAAAAACAAATATTAACCTAAGATGGGCTTATGAGGTAATGAAGATCCAAGGGTCAAATCCAGCTAGGAGTCTAACAGAGATGTAAAAACGTTAACCAACGAGGTGATTTCACCTTAATCAATCAGATTTAATTCATTATTCGTGAAAAACAATAGGTTTGCTCGCAACTTTAGAAATGAAGGAAAGACTAAGTACGAATAAGATGCCATTCGCCCATATATTCAAATAACTAAATAAATAAATAATAACATAAAATTAATCGCTGAATACGCTTACACAGTATCCTATTCAATTCTCTATAAAGAATCCTCATTTATTGATTTCTTAACTACTTACTTAAATAATAAAAATCAATTAACTATTACAACTTATTTCAAACATTCAAGCTATTGAAAAAAAAAGAGCCCAGACAATTAAAGGGGTGTTCAAAGCTACGGCTTCGGACGGTTATTATACCTTAGCTTCGGCAAGTGACAAAAAGCGCTATCAGTCATAAAGAACTAAATATCTATTATCAAGAAATAGAGCAGCATAATTCTATCAGGGTCAGCACAGCTAGATGTGAGTGTGTTGTGTAGACTGCGATTAATCGCTGTATATACATTATATATCACTGTATTGTGATGGGTTGTGCCTGCGAGTTCGACTTCGTTAAAGTTAGCTAAAAAGATTAGTGTAGTCAAGAGTTTAAAGGAAACTGAGATCTGACGAAAGAGAGGTTGAATTTATCGTATTTAAAATCATGGATTAGAACAGTATATTGCCATTAATTCCTAAGTTGTGAACACGAGAAATAACAACATACAATAAACATATCTTTCTCTACTATTTTAAATATTGACTACACGTCACTCAATGAGGTAATATACATCTAGTATATACAATAGTGATTAATCAATAACAGAACCTACGTATATATAATTAATAATCATATATATTCTGTTTACATTATGTTTAGTAAATATATCTATTGTTGAAATTATTATATGGATCACTAAAGATGAAAATAAGATATATTATATATAGTATATAAATAGATATATAATATAATAGTACAGATTACTATCCAAAATATTTATAGTAAGATACGCCCGTACGATGAGTTATTCAAAACATATTTTAGTCCTTCTAGTATATTATTTTCTATTATTTCCTTATCGTTGTTAATATATATTAAGACCTATAGCTACGAGGTGATATCGTATAAATTTGGGTACTCCTGCCTATAAGACCCGCGGGCGCCATTAAGTTCTATTACAGACCGTTTTAGCACTATTAATGGTAAATTACCGGGACCCTATCTCCCTACCTAAGCAACTAAATTCCGACCGATAACATTTTCTACAATCTTGGAATTGTACACCTTGAAAGTCCGTATTTCGAGTCATTCAAGCAACTGACCAGCCTTATTTCTGAACCGTGAAGTACGTCGTTCAACAGGCAGTCAAAGATTTGAGTGGTGCCACAGTAAATCCGGCAAGACTCGTACAAATGTAATTGGTGTATATACAATAGTATACCAACGAGAAGGAAGCGTCTAAAGAGATCGCACATGTATATTCGTCTTAGCAACTACATGTAGGGCTCGCCACTCGACGGCAGAAGGTGACAGTTGAATAACATGCTCATATATAATAGGGACTGCAAAGACCACACCATGGTTTTTCAGTACCCCAAATAAAAAAAGCTGTAACAGTATAAACATTAGATGAAGATGTGTTGAATGAGCAACTTAATGCTCTAGCTTAGGTGTCCCTTTTTGTATAGAGAGGCTCCAGTCGTTTCATTTTATGCTCTACTGATTTAGATTGCTTCGAAAACTTCATTTCCTGTAATCTATTGTTCAAAAATACTCCAGTCCCTTACAACATTTTCTGGTGACTGTAAATAAATTATAAATATATCAGCTCCTACGTGAAATGTATATATATCATAAGAAACTGAACTAGACTGGGATTCGAACCCTCGAGCGTTGCAAGTGTTTGAAAAGAGTTACCTAAATATTGAAGACAGAAGAGAGTAAGGTAGGAAGATCTTTTCCAAGGCAAGATTGTGGGGGGACAATTCCTCTCTTTTTAATTTTGTTAATCGATCAATACTTGGCTTCTATTTCATTTGGGTCGGTGTTCAATTCACACTGTTGCATTATATGTTTATATCTTTGTTTATCTTTGTTATATATATATATATATATATATATATATATATATATATATATATATATATATATATATATATATATATATATATATATATATATATATATATATATATATATATATATATATATATATATATATATATATATATATATATTATATAAGGTTACCATATTTTATGATCTTAAATACGGGACGCACTCACTCGCGCATATATATATATATATATATATATATATATATATATATATATATAAATATATATATATATATATATATATATATATATATATATATATATATATATATATATATATATATATATATATATATATATATATATTATATATATATATATATATATATATATATATATACTTACCGCTTATTAAGGGCAATGGAAGTATCACAAATATTTTTCAGATGAATGTATTTTTTTTAGAATATCAATTTCACCAAGCAACATTCTGTAAAATTCGGAACACGTATAATCGAAATTAAATTTGTTTATTAACACTGCTTTCAAAGTTTTCACAGACAGTTGAGTTTTTTCACTTGTCCAAATCAAGTTCATAGCAGAAAATACTCTTTCTGTTGGAGCATTAGTTCCTGGTAAACAAAGAAGAAATTCAACCATTTTCAGGATATTAGAATATGGCACATTTTTAGCTTGAAAGTGCGAAATGATTTCGACCCAACAATCACCAGGAGATGTTTTCTTTGAATTCCAATTGTCCAACATTTCTGGGGTCACATACTGTTTAACGAACACATATTCGTCATAAAGTGCAGTCTCGTCTATTGTAAAGGTAGGGATGAGTTCGAGAATAAACTTAAGAGTTTCTGCTACTTCCTCCCAGCACGGTATTCTCTTTAGTGTTACCCAAGTAAATTGTTTTAAGTTTTTAAGTGGATTGATCCATTTAGATAAATAATCAAAGGCAGTTTTGTAGAATGTATGAACATACTGTTTAAATTTTGCAACTTCTGATTCCAGGCCTTCTCTTACCAATTTTTGAAGAATCGTTGTTACAGCTAATGGAATAAAGCAGTCTTCGCTCTTAGAGGCCATATTATTTTGTAAATCATTTAATGCTGACATTACTTCGAAAATTGTAATTGTATCCCCTTCAATCTTTTCAATAGTCATGTGAAAAGTGGACGCTTGACTGTGGATAAAGTAAAGCCATGCTTCAGATAAAGGATTTTCAAAAAATGATTTTATCACAAAAGGGCATTTTTCTTGTGACTCAAAAAATGATTTTAAGGGGGCATACATTGTCAGAAGACGTTCAACCGCAGGGAGTAGAGCAAGCCATCTGGTTTTGCTATATCCTAATATTTGCTTGTATTCTTGATTAACAAATTCACAAAATTCTTTAAGTTTTTCAACTCTTACTGTGTATATATAGAAATGAGAATATATTTTTGAAACGATGCCTTCAATATCAATAGGAAGAGCATCAGCAGCTGTCTGAATAGTGTTGTGAATGATATGAGCAGAACATCCTATTCCAACTAAACCATGTCCCAAGTCCTCCTTGAGTTTTGTAAAAACATTGTTAACGCCCTTTCTAGATATACCCCCAAAATTGCAATTAGTATTATCTGCGCAGAGAGCTATTGTTTTTTCTTTTGCATTCATATTTTTTAAGCATTCAATTAAAAATGCAGAGATTGTGTTAGATGTTTCCGAGGGCAATGATTTTACTTCTAAAAGTTTCATCTGAATCCCTTTAACAGGTTGGAAATATCTAACAAGTACTGGGAATATTTTTATGTCCTTGTGATTTGAAGCGTCGGTCATAATCGAAATAAAATTGGCTTCTCGAATATCAGTCTGCAGTTCCGATATAGCTATTGGAGTAAAGACATTTAATACAATTGCCTCCGCTTTTGTACGGGCACATGTAAACTTAGGGTCAAAACAAGTCTTGATTAATTTTGAAGAGCAATCCATAGATTTGAAAGATTGATTATGTTGCACTAAGTGATAGGCAAATGCTCCTTCAGCCGCGGCTAATTTAAGTTCTTTGTCACCAAAAATGTCATTTCTGAAAAACGTTGTGAGTGTTGAACTTGATGCACTGGCACGCAAAGCAGTTTTATGTTTTTCAGTATTTAAATGTTGTGTAATATCTGTTCTTCCTCCATGACTGATATTAAAGCTGGAAGAACATATGTTGCAACGAACACATGATTCCGTAAATGTCTTTTTCATATATGGGTATTCTTTCTCAAGGTCCTTATTGAAAACACATTTCCTCTTGCCTTTGGGGGCCATTATTTCAATTAATTTTAAATTTTCAACAGGCCTTAAAATTTAATAAAAATTTAGCTTTGAATATATATATATATATATATATATATATATATATATTGTTATTTTTATATATATATATATATATATATATATATATATATATATATATATATATATATATATATATATATATATATATAATGTTAATTGTGAATAAGACGGCTCCCGACCCGTGAGTGCTAGAGAAATTTATTTTTAGTGTATAAAAATAATTTTTTGTAAAGTAAGAAATTTTTAAAATATTTGCATTATACATAAAAATTTTATTTCCTCAACTGTCACGGGTAAGGGGTAAGGGGTACGGGGGCGAATCCCTCATAGAAATACCCATTCTGTCATGCATTTGCATATATATATATATATATATATATATGAATGGATATTTCTACCCGTGAGTACTGCATATATAAAGATATATATATATATATATATATATATATATATATATATATATATATATATATATATATATATACTACTATATATATATATATATATATATGGCAGAATGGATATTTCTACCCGTGAGTACTGCATAAATAATATATTTTTTAATGTATAAAAATAAATTTCTGTAAAATAAGAAAATTTAAAAATGCATTATAAATAAAAATTGTATTATTTATCCAGTACTCACGGGGTCAGGAGTGTAAATTTCTATTAAAAATATAACAATTAAAAGAACTAAAAAATTGCAAAAATGTTACTTCACATACGATTTTCAAATAAAATTCATAAAAAAAAAAAATTTGAAAAGGTGCTTTTTGTTAACTTCATGTCGATATTTTTGTAACGTATCTTTAATTAATCCCTATTTTGTTATGACTTATGAAACATAGGCAAGTTCAGTAAAAATGGCCTGGGTTTACGATTTTATAAACGGAATTATAATAATTTAACTATGCTTAGATTTAATAAATTTACATTACCTGTACTTGATTTTACGAATCCTACAAGAAAAATCAATATATTTAAAATATATTGAATAATAACTAAAAGTCCAGGAGAGCTCGTCTTATGCACAATTACAATATATATATATATATATATATATATATATATATATATATATATATTATATATATATATATATATATATATATATATATATATATATATATATATATATATATATATACTGGACTTCAACCTAGTCGGACGTGCTGTCCTGAGCTCTCGTTATATTTATATGTGCGAAGTTTTAATTGGACTTATATGGCTAGAGTTTGAAAGCTTTATTAGTCTTAGTTGCGAGGATTTCTTTCTTTTTGTTAATCAATCATAAATAGTATCTAAATTGCATCATGGCCTAAGCTGATGCTCGCAATACTGCAGTGGAAGTCAGTTATTTATTTATACTTGGAGATCGATGACCCAAATATTGAAAGTGAAAGCAATGAAGAGGCAACATATAGTATTAATCAAGTAATTAGTGACTAGAAAAATTATCCTTCTACTAAATATCAGTTTGGAAGTAGAATATGCCGCCCTGCTAAATCTCAGAGTGGAAAAAAGTCAGATTTTCCAATTGATATTAACTCTATTTTTCCTTTGATTAGGAACTTGACAACGAATTTAAATAAGTTAAGTACTATTATTAATACGCTAAATACATATGTATGTAAATAAGATTGAAAAGAGGTTGGATATCTTTCAAGATCGCTTAAAAGAATTAGAAACTAAAAAATAGAGATTTTAATAAGAGACTTTGTGAAGTGGAAAATAAGATAATCATAGTTGGAACGAAGGAACGAAGGAATATTACCAAGTCATAACTAAAAGGATAAAATTTGCTGTTTTTAATGTGTTTGGTTACGCTCCTTGCACAAAATTGAAAAAATTTGTCTTTCAGTCTTTCAGTATTCCGTTGAAAGAAATGTACGTCCAATCTTTCAACATAAATTGAAGGAGAACTGGTTTGTGATCGGTCTTTTAAGGTTGAATCTTTTAACATAAATTCAAGAGTTTATTATTTGGGAAATAAAATATCTATGTGCATGCTTTGTACTATATACTTTATAAACACCATATAAAGTACTGGTATAAAATAAAAAAAAGGCAAGAGTGAAACGTTTCCTGTTTAGCTTAGTTATTCTCTTGTTCATTCTTTATATGCGTAAAGCAAAAATTTAAGGTGCAAACTTGTGCGTATTTATTTTTACGTTTTGAAACCTATATGTCTTAACTCACTTTTCTTACTAAAAAACCAAAATTTAAATAAAACTTATATAATAGGAATTAACGTACATTTAAGAAGTGTAAAGTTTAAAAGTTCGTTTAAGAATATATATCTTTTTATATTTAAAATAAGTATAAGCGACTTTTATATATTTGTAAATATAGGAGATTTTAAAGAATTTTAAAGATTAAATAAAGTTTTTAATGGATAAAATTTTTAACGTGTGTAAATTTTAAAGAGGAAAGAAAAGGGAGGGAGTAGGGGGGAGGAGGAGGGGGAAGGGGGGTGGGAAGAAATATAAATTGATAGTGTAGGTTATAACCTTTTATATTTTTACTGTATATTGTCATTTTAACCTTTTTTATTGGAAGTGATTTTAAGGAGTTTTTAAGTAATTAACCTTTTATTGTGTCTTATATTATTTTAACGTATTTTGTTGTTGATATTGTGGGTTGGTGAGCGGGGTGGTAGCCCTTGGTGTTGGGAATTACCAAGGGTGGGGGTTCCCATAAAGCGTACAGCCTGAGTGAGTTATCTATAGAAATAGGGAAAGATGGGGAGGAGAGTGGTAATCAGGGTGGGGTGTATGAATGTGAGAGGGGTAAACGAGGATTTGAAGAGGGAGGAAGTAGGGTTGATGTTTGAGGAAAAAAGGTTGGATGTGCTAGGGATAACAGAAACGAAGTTGAAAGGAAAGAGGGAGATGAATTTTGGAGAATACAAGGGTATGATATCAGGGGTGAATGAGAGAGTGAGGGCGAGGGAAGGGGTGGGAATAGTTATGAGGAAAGAGATGTGGGATAAGGTGAGACTGTGTAACCAGGTGAGTTCTAGGATTATGTGGGTAAAAGTGAAATTCGGGGGGGAAATGTGGGTTTTTGTATGTGCGTACGCACCAGTGAATGGAGCGAGGGAGGAGGAGAGAGAAAGATTTTGGGAGGAGCTGAATGAGTGTTGGGAAAGTTTTGGGGTAAATGAAAAAATTTGTCTATTGGGAGATTTGAATGCAGGAGTGGGAAGGGTGGGGGTGGGAAGAATAATAGGACCTTTTGGGGTAGGGGAGAGGAATGCTAATGGAGAAAGTCTGATAGAGTTGTGTGTCGAAAGAAGAATGATAGTGGGGAATACGTGGTTTAAAAAAAGTGAGAATCATAAGTATACATGGAAGAGTGAGATAACGGGGGGGAAGGCGTTATTAGATTATGTGTGTGTAAATGGGAAGGATAGAGATAGATTATTAGATGTAAATGTATTTAGAGGGGCGGGGGGGGGATATCGGATCACTATTTGGTGCTTGCCAGGATAAGGGTGGGAGGAGAGGTGATGGTTAGGGAGAGGGGAGAAAAGAGGAGAGTGGAAGTGATAAAGGTGGAAAAATTGGAGGAGATAGTGTGTGGGAGGGAGTTTAGGAGAGGTATGGAGGACAGGTGGAGAAACGTGAGAGGGACGGGAATTGGGGAGGTGGAGGGGGAGTGGAAGAGATTTAGAGAGGCAATATGTGAAGAGGCTAGAAGGGTATGTGGAGTAAAAAGGGTGGGTGCAAGCAGAAGGAAAGGGAGTGAATGGTGGAGTGAGGAGGTGAGTGAGGTGGTAAAAAGGAAAAAGGAGGCCTATGTGAAATGGTTGGGAAGTAGGAGAGAAGATAGTTGGGAGGAATATAGAAGGATTAGAGTGGAAGCAAAGAGGGCGGTGGAGAGGGCGAAGAGAAGAGCAAAAGGGGAATGGTGTAGAAGAGTGACGGAAAATTTTGAATCGGGGAGTAAGATGTTTTGGAAAGAAGTTAATAAAAAAAAGGAAGAAGAAGGAGGGGTTGGGGGAGAGGATTAAGGGAGGAGAGGGGGAGGGGATAGGAGGGGAGGGGGGGGGGAGGGGGGGGGGGGA
>JABUQX010056217.1:0-5000 GCA_015478945.1 Trachelipus rathkii | reverse complement strand
TTGGTGTTTATTTGGGCAAAAATAAGCTCAAAATTCCGAATTTTATGACCATTATTGCTTATGGATGAGCGCAATTTCCCCCCCCCCCTAAAAATGGACATAAAATTCGGAATTTTGAGCCGATTAGGTAATGGGAAGGGTGAGAAAGTTGAAGAATAGTAAATCTGCAGGCATAGATGGAATTACTGGTGAAATGATCAAGAATGGAGGTGATATGGTGATTGAATGGATTTGGATGTTGTGTAACAAAGCGTTTATAAAGGGTATAGTTCCAAGAGATTGGAGGAGAGCATTAGTAGTACCTTATATAAGGGTAAGGGGGATAAGGGCAACTGTAGAAATTATAGGGTAATTAGTTTATTGAGTGTTGTATGGAAGATATATGCTGGTATTTTGGTCGAAAGAGTTCGTTGAGTGACTGAAGGACTGATTGGTGAAGAACAAGGTGCGTATAGAAGAGGTTGAGGATGTGTGGATCAAATCTTTACATTGAAACAAATGATTGAGAAAATAAGAGATAAGAATAAACTGTATTTAGGTTTTATGGATTTGCAATAGGTGTGTGACCGGATTAATAGGGATGCTCTTTGGCAGGTGTTAGTGATATATGGTTTGGTTAGTAGGCTTCTGAATGGAATCAAAATTATGTATGACGATAGTGAAGTGTGTGTAAGAATAAATGGAGTCGAAAGTGATTGGTTTAACATTAATAACGAAGTGAGGCAGGGAAGTGTTATTTGTTTTATGTGACTTTATGTCTATTTGGTTATATAATTTAAAGTCTCTCTCTCTCTCTCTCTCTCTCTCTCTCTCTCTCTCTCTCTCTCTCTCTCTCTCTCTCTCTCTCTCTCTCTCTCTCTCTCTCTCTCTCTCTCAAATATTCCTCTCTCTCTCTCTCTCTCTCTCTCTCTCTCTCTCTCTCTCTCTCTCAAATATTCCATACTTTAAAAGGACTTTCGTGAGCGAGTGACGGTAGAATCTTAAAAACAAAAATTTGTAAAAAATAGAGAAACAAAGTAGTAGAATTGCCTTATTTGTTAATGAGTGCAACAGGAAAGCAAAGCAACACCCCGCCGAACTGGACAATAAGAAAAAAAAGTCGAAAAAGATGATAATAAGAAAATTAATTTTAAATAAGAATAATTAAAAGATTAATAATAATAATAATAACAATCAATAGCAACTAATTATCAAATAATAATAATAATAATAATAATAATAATAATAATAATAATAATAATAATAATAATAATAATAATAATAATAATAATAATAATAATAATAATAATAATAATAATAATATAATAATAATAATAATAATAATAATAATAATAATAATAATAATAATAATAATAATAATCATAATAATAATAATAATAATAATAATAATAATAATAATAATAATAATAATAATAATAATAATAATAATAATACACATGCACACGCTCTCACACACACATAACAATTATAACAATAATAATAATAATAATAATAATAAATAATAATAATAATAATAATAATAATAATAATAATAATAATAATAATAATAATAAAGCAAAGTTTATTTTTAAATATTAAAAAACAAATATAATTAAGTAGAATTAAATAAATAAATAAATAAATAAATAACTGATAGATCGGAATTAGAAACTCTTTTGTTTTCAGTCCAATAATTTCTTCCAATTTGGTTTCTTGTTTGTTATTGGAACGAAAACGCTTAGGAGATGTTGTCACGCGCCGATTGGAAGGCGGCATTTCCTTAACAGCGTTAATGAGCTTTTTGAAGATGTTTCTTCTTCTTCTTCTTCTTCTTCTTCTTCTTCTTCTTCTTCTTCTTCTTCTTCTTCTTCTTCTTCCTCCCTCCTCCTCCTCCGTCCTCCGATCCTCCTCCTCCTCCCTCCTCCCTTAATATGATCCTCCTCCTTCCCCTCCCTCCTCCTCCTCCTCCTCCGGGTCCTCCTCCCTCCTCCTTCCCTCCTCCCTTCCTCCTCTCTCCTCCCTACCAAAATCTCACAAACTAACTCCTCCTCCTCCTCCTCCTCCTCTCTTTCTCCCCTTCTCTCCTCCCCCCTCCTCCCCTCGTTATAAGGGTCCTCCTTCTCCTTCTTCTTTCTTCTTCTTCTTCTTCTTCTTCTTCTTCTTCTTCTTCTTCTTCTTCTTCTTCTTCTTCTTCTTTTTATTTGCGGCAACATCGATTCATTCAAGAAAAAGTTGAATATATACCTGAAGAAAATTGGTCTTTGAACATCAATTCAATTAGATTTTTACTTTATTCATTCATTAGAATTAGTGGTGACCTGAATATGGTCAAATCAAACTAGAAAAAATGAAATCATTTATTAAATTTTTAAAATACATCATAAAAAGAATTCCTGCGCCGAACTTATAATAGCTATGGTGTTCACGGCTTAGGACGTATTCGTTCTAAGAAGGTGATTTCATCGACCGCACTATCGTCTTAAGTTATAATATATAACTTTTAATGTTCAGCGCTTGGAACGTATCCATTCTAAGAAGGTGATCTAATAAATCGCATTGAAGTTAGCAAGTCATACCTTTGGCAAATATTTTAAAGGGATATTTCCTATGGAGATAAATATGAGCTTTCCCTTCGTTTTAATAATTTTAGGGTTATCTTATCCCCTTGAAACTTGGTATCCCCTCTTTTTTAGGACATAACCTCGGACAGTACTCCATACAAAGACAGATAAGACCCTTATATAATTGGAGTAGCTACTCGAAATTAAAAAATTCCCACAACCTGAACAGAACTCCCAGCTTTTTTGAGGCCCCCTTAACAAGTAGCAACCATTGTGATACGAGGTTTGCAATATAGTTTGTTGTTAATGTTCAGACCAAGAAGGTTTATTGTCCACAGGTAAGACTGGATCACCGTCGAAGAATATAGGAAAGTTGGGAGGTGTTTTTGAGAGGAGATGTGAAGAAATTAAATTTTTTAAAGAGTTGAGCTTCACAAGGTTGAGGCGACCCCACTAGGAAATCCCATCAAGCTCGGTAAGATGAAGTCGAGAAGCAATTCTAGAAGCAAAAGAGAGTTCAGATTTGAAATGAGTGAAAGAATGGAGAGTTGGTTTATTGGCATAAGAATGAATAGAGTTAGATGTGCAGCTGAGAGGATTATTAATGAAAATTAAGCATAAAATTGGCGATAGAACAGAACCTTCCGGAACACTACAATTAGCAGGAAAGGATGAAGAGGTCGTTCCATCAACAAGTGCCAATATGGAGTGATCTGTGAGAAAACTAGTTAAAAGTAAGCAATGAGAAGGAGGAAACCTAAAGGAAGAGAGTCTAGAGAGTAGCGACGCATGCCATACCCGGTCAAAGGCTTTCGATATATCAAACTCCACCACGCACGACTCCCAACAGTCCCTAAGGACAGAAGACCATAAATCAGTGAGATAGGAAAGAATATCACCAGCTGACCTCGTGGGTCGAAAACCATACTGGTGATCAGAAAGGAGGGAATGAGATTCCAGATGATCCAGGAAATGAGAGTTGAGAAGAATTGCAAAGATTTTGATCAAAATACAAGTGAAAGCTACAGTATGATAGAAGTATCAGAGCGGCTGCCCCTCTTCGGGCTCAGTTGAAAACATGCGCGCTTCCAGCACTGAGGGAAGTGTTAGAATTAAGGCATAGAGAGTAAAACCGAACGAGGACAGGTGCCAGTTTGGAAGCTCACTCCTTCTAAAAACGATGAGGAAATAGCCTTCCTGACGTCCATAGATCTCAGGATCTTACTCACCCCATCATGTGTAATAGCAGGATGAGCCATGGGTTATCTGAAAGGAGAAGGAGTAAGTGATGGGTTGCCAGAATCGTTCTGGGTGGAATTGGATGTAAAAGAGGAGGCCGAAAAGATTAGCCTTTTCAGAAGGAATATTAGTTACAGATTTGTTAGAGAGAATAAGAGGAGGATAGAAACATTTACAGAAGTATTAGAGATGTTTTTAACAATGGGCAAGAAATTTTAATCAGTAGGAGTTCCAAGGAATAATATCCCCGCAACGATTCCGAGTTGAACGAAAATTAGCAAGAGCGATAGGTGAAGGAGAGGTTTTCCATTTTCGATAAGCCTTGTCTCTATCCTGAAGAGCACGAGAACATGTGTCATCGAACCACGAATTTTGAGAAGAAAATGATTTAGTAGAAGTAATGAACCGGCCCTTTTTCTCGATCACAGCTCCTACTTTTTCAGCAATCACAGAAGCGTTCTCCCAGTCAAAACAGGATTCCTATCAAAGATAAGTGACAAAGATGAGACGCAATGCCCCCCAATTATCTTGATTAAAGTGCCAGAAAGTACGTTTAGGGCATAGTGGAGCTGCTGGAGAGAAAATGTTATAAATAAGAGCTACAAGATTGTAGTCAGAGTTACCGATAACAGGGAAAATTGTGTATTTGTAGCGAGGAGAAGTAGCGAAGCATAGATTAAGAAAGTTCAAGAATTTGTTAGGACGATCTGGTATGTGTGTAGGTTCCTTATCAATTGTTCCAGATCATTGAGAATACTGAATGTTTGGTCTTTTTTCTACCTGTATCTTTATGAGAGGAGCCCAACCACTTAGTGTGGTTTACTTTAAAGTCCCCTAAGTAGAAGACCTCGTCATGTGAATAAGAAGTAACAGTCTCGTTAGAAGTAGTAAGATATTTAATAGGATCCGTAAAATCTGTTCCATTAGAAGAGCAGTAGCTGAAACACAAGATAATTGTAGTAGTAATAGGAAGAAAATCTTAAACCATAGAACATCGAAGTTATTATATATATATATATATATATATATATATATATATATATATATATATATATATATATATATATATATATATATATATATATATATATATATATATATATATATATATATAGGTATATATATATATATATATATATATATATGAAGTATGCACGAAAACGCGAAAGATATTTCCACATTGAAAATTAAAACACCATTTTACATTTAAAACATTACTAC
>JABUQX010056216.1:0-29324 GCA_015478945.1 Trachelipus rathkii | reverse complement strand
GTATTTATCATTGACAAGATATTTTAGAAAAGAACAAGATGGAAGAGTTATTGAAAATTAGTACAAAAATTACCTAAGAAATTCTCAAAAAAAATTTATATTTAAAAGAGGAAAGTTGTGGAATTAATCTGGTCAGTATAAAATGAATATTAAAATACAGATCCTACCCCATTACAGTTATTCAAAGTTTAAATGAAGATAATTGCAATTCTCTCAAAGTTAAAGTAACCTTACTTTGTATGGTATCATTCAGTGAGATACAATATTTAACAAGTCGGTGACTAGTTGATGGCCAACCACATGGACAGACTCCGTGGTCTTCTATTCGCTTGAGAACCTAAAGAGATATCTATAGAGTATGTTCTGTCCAACCATTCTTTCACCATTCCCCTTTTTCTGCTAAAATTGAGACTGTGTAGACAAAAGGGTGGAAAATAGGGGATTCAACATTTCAATATTTTGAAATTTGGAAAGAACTGAAGTGAGTATAAAGATAATTTATATATTTGGCCACCACGCTCCAAGCTGGAATGAAAAGTTAAAACTGAAATATGTTTAATATTTGAATTAGAGATTTTTGGTCGCTTTGATTTGCTTTCATATAATATACGCCAGATATTAATTTTCTTTATTTAATTTATTTTATATAATTCTATTGTTAATTTTTTAGATTTAATTATTAAATTTTTGTTATATTATTTCATTATTTCAAGCCTTAGATAAATAGTAGGCGTGTAACTTCATCGGATAGACTTTAGTCCGGTTATAATAAAAATGTTTTATGGATTTTGTTTGGTTTCTTTAGCATTAAAAATTCCGCTCAAGAGAATTGGGTCCTGTCCATTTTGGTTAAGAACATTTATATAATATTAATTCCAATATATTATATATATATATTATATTTATATACTTGCTATATTATGAATATATAATATACTATATATATTATATTATAATTATATATATATATATATTATATATATATATATAGTATATATATATATATATATATAAAATATATATATATTATATATATATATATATATATATATATATATATATATATATCAATACTTATATATTATTATATATATATATATATATATATATATATATATATATACTATATATATATATATATATTATATAGTATATTATAGTATATATATTATATAATATATATATATATTAGTGCCATCAACTATATAATATATATATATTATATATTATATATATTATATTTTATATTATGTAATATATTATATTATATATATATACGGTATATATATATATAGTTAATAATATTACTATATATATATATATATATATATATATATTTATATTATATTAGTATATATTGTATATATATATTAGGCCCTTTTCTGTTTTAACCAATTTGAGTTGCTGAATTTTTTTTTTTTTTTTTTTTAATATATTGCCTACTATATTTACCCAACAATGATTTTAAGTTGGGGTAACGGACCATGATTCAAAGTTCGACAGGTATTTTTAAATAATTTTTGTTAAAATCACATTTTTGCACCTACTTTTATTGTTTTTTAAAATGAAATATCTCGGAAAAGTAACGACACTTACATGGAACAATACCTAATTCATTATTTTAGTTAATCAGACGTTAATAAAGCTCTATCTATAAATTTACATAAAAAAATAAATAAATTAAAAAATATTTTTTTTTCATAAAATTAATTATCTCAAAGTACGACACTTACAGAAAAACATTACATATTTGGAATAAGTACAATAAAGCTTTTGCAAAAATATTAAATAAAAAAAAAAATAAAATAAAATAAAATAAAAAAAAAAAATTATGGAGCTCGAGCTGACGGGGGCACAGAGGGGGGACGTTTTTCATACCCCGTAGGGAGAGGCGGAGGAACCCTCGCGAACCCAAATACCAACGAGCGGGGGCTTACCTGGAGACCCCCGGATGGGGCTGGAATAGTTACACCCTTGTCGTTTCCCCCGGAAGCCGAGAAAGACCCCGACTCCTGGCAATCTTGCTGTTACCCTTGGGTATTCCTTTAGTTAAAAAAAAAAAAAATAAATAAAGTACGGAGTATAACGTAAGATGCTATTTCATATATTTTTTAATCATGTCCGTTACCAATGAAATTCATTGTAAGTATTATATACTAGCAAAGTAGTAAAAAAAAAAAAAAAAAAAAAATTTCAAAACTGAACAATTGTGTAAAACAGAAAAGGTTCTATATATATATATATATATATATATTGCTGCTATAAAGTCGAAAATGTGCATCTTACTGTAAATTATAAAAATATATTATATATATACTATATATAATATAATATATATATATTATATACTATATTTATATATTACTAATATATATATATATATACTATTATGAATACAGAAATATTGCACGAATAATAAAATGCATGAAAGCTACAATTATGCTTAGTATTTTTAACAGCGGGTTGAAATTCTCATATATAAAAATTTTATCGAAAAAAAAAAACAAAAAACAAAAACAAATTAGCTTTATTTTTTTATGCAAAATATGTGCAAAACTCGTTAGAAACTAAAAAATTTTACACAAATGAGCAAAATACATTAAGATTTTGTTCTGCGTTCTTTCACGATTTCTTTCCTTTATTTATTACTGAATTATATTTTAATTAAATGTGAATCATCATCACATATGTTATAAACTTATATAGATATATAAAGTATGTATTATGCTTCATCTATCTATCTATCTATCTATCTATTTATACTATATATATATATATATATATTAATATTATTATATTATATATATATGTATATATTATAGTATATATATTTTATACTATATATATATGTTAAATATAATTTATATATCTATATATATATATTATATAATTATATATGTATTATATATACTATATATATATATATATTATTATTATATATATATATTTATATTATATATTACACACACACACACATCAGTATATATATTATATTATATATATATATTATTATATATATATAAATATATAATATATACTATAGTATATATATATATATATATATATATATATACTATAATATACATACACACACATTCTTATATATAATATATTATATTATTATATATTATATATATATATATATATATAATATATATTATATATATTTATTATATATATATATATATATATATATATATATATTATTATATATATATTATTTTAGTGCTAGCAACTTTTTGCTGTTTAATGTTACTCGGGCTCAATACAAATTTATGAAAGGTAACTTTAGGATTAAAGAGTTGAACGTCTAGCTATTAGGTGCCTGTGTGTCGTCTGAAATTGGGCAAGAAATATTTTTAGCAGTAAGGGACTAGGGAAGAACCCTCTTCATTTCATTTCTGAACAGTTTTCTTCATTCTTTATGTAGTAATGCCATTGAGAATATTTCTTCTCCTAGTATATCATTTGATTGATTGTTGAGGGGCGGGCTTGAACGTGATGATATTTTTCTATAGGAATGTGGGAGATTACTCTATTGGCTATCAGTATAGTATATGAATATGTTTAAAGATGGGGTTGGGATGAGAGAGTGTTTTTAGGGACGTTTTTCAGCATATGAAAAAATAATGTGTTTCATTTGAAATGCAATTTCAAGTTGGAAGCGCATGAATAATGGAGTTTACTCTAGATAGTGGTGTGGTAAATATAGTGTGTGGTTTTAATTTCCGCTTAATTATAAGTGAAGTCCTAAGAGTGAAATTAATTCTCTGTGTATTTAGATTGTAATTGATCTAAGGTAGTAAATATGGTATAACACAATATTTCCTATTTTAGTTGTTAGAAAACTTATTAATTAATAAATATTTTTAACTCTAAAATTACTCTCGTCTTATTTCTATAAATTTTCACTATAATTACTCATAATATTTAGATACTTTCTTAAATAGTAACGGATTATTTCCTAATTCTACATTTGATAAATTATTTGGTAAATCTTAAAATAGATATTTTCACTAGCTTTATAATTTTCCAGCTATGCTTGTTTAATAAAAGCAATCTACTAGTATTTCATTAGAAATTGACTATGTAACATCAAAAGTCATTTTTTATTAAATACTTCATGCTGCTTATAAATTCTATACGTGTTAAATTTTTATTAAATGATAAATTATTCTATATAAATATAAATAAATTGATCATTCAATTATACCTAAAATTATTTCATTAGGTGTTGATAAAATAACCTGATTATTATATTATAATAAATAATTTTTTATATTTATAATATACTTCTAAAATTACGTATAATTTTAATCATTTAAATATAAATATTTTAACTAATATTAAACATTATATTTAAGTAATCTCTTTAAAACGTGATTTTAGTTGATTTTACCGGATTGATATACAATATCTTTCGATTATGATTGCTGTGGATTGGAAGTATAAGATTCTGTGGAATGAAGTATGCATTAAAAGGTGATTATGCGCTGCGGGTATTTTACTGGCGCGCATTTCTGATAAAAGAAAAGATAAGTGTGAGATGTTACTGACGTTGAAGATGGTCAATTTCATAAAGATGCGAGAGAAGTGAATTTATATAAGTAGTTTTGATGGTTGTACTTCTTATTGAAATGTTGACTGTATATAAATTATAAATGTAAATTATTCAACATTGTTTTAATATATATTACTCCAAATATATATTTTCTAAAGCTTAGTCATGTAGTAAATAACTCACTTTAGTTTTAATAAATAAAAATTTTTAAACTTTATTTAAATATATATATATTACTCGCTTAAGGAACGGAAAATTTATTTTACACCATCTAGGAATCTTATATAAAAGTACCGATTTTTATTTCCTATTATATAATTTTCAACATTTTACCGATATTTATTTTGTGAATAATCTCTTAAAATGAAGTATTTATTTAAAATTTTTTATAACTACAAAACATATTTGAAAAAATAATAATGTTTCAATTGAAATGCAATATCAATAAACAGAAAAAGTGATCATTATTATAATATTAATGATATTCTATTGTGTTCTATTAATAATTATGACGATCTTTATTATAATGAGAAAATTTTCAATATATTTGTTATATTAATATAATAGTTTGAGCAATAATATATTATAATATAATAAGATTTAGCTGAAAATATGTTCAACTAATATATAATTAATATATAAATTTATGTTTATTAATATAAATATAAATTATTAACTTTCTAATATTCAAATTTTTTATTTCTATTAATATAATATTATTTTATACACGCATCGATCACCTTCCACTACTAACGGCAGATTAGCCTCTATGTAAGAGACTCGTGGTGAAGGTGTGTCGTATTCACGCTCCATTTCTCCAAAAATTTCATCTCGCATAAGACATTGCTAGTTACGATACTCTAGGTTGAAGAATCCTTGTAACGCTTAGCTATAAGTGTGAGTTGTAACGCGCTAAGTGTACTATCATGTTAAACATAACAGAAGATGTGGATGAGAAGGAAATATGTCGTACATATCAGACCATTGGATGAGGACTAGACGCGCCGCGCGGAAATTCATCAGCAAAGGACTCAAGACCTGGAAGTTAATCCCGTGATTTAATTATCTAACGTCTCTCTCTAGGTGTCATTCGACTTGCCAGCACTCATGTCACCCTTTTGTATATTGGAGGGCGTAGTCTTGAAAGGATTAGCGTTGGGGTTACGTCTCGTTAATATACCAAACTATTTCAGGTGTATAGTTTCGCTCGAAACAAACCTTGCCGCCGTTAATAAACACACATCGTCCTCATGAAACTTATCTAGAAGGTTAGCTCGCTTTGTGTGCTGGATAAGTACATACTCTCTCCTCATGATATAACACTCTAATTTTAGAAATGCCTTTTTAGGATTGTTGATCTATGTACTCTTCGCTGACGCTAATTTCTCCAACATTATGACACTTGGTTGTTGATAGACATCTTCACCCCTTCGCCCCGTTAGATTTGTAGACGAGGCTATTTATTTTCGCTATTATATAGGGGCAGGATAATAGACTCGCTTCTTTGTGTCTAAGTCTTGGGAAAAGTGTACTGAAGATTGGTGTAAAAGGGGAAGATATAGATCACAATAATTCTCTTAATATACCAAATAGTTTACTTCCACTAGGCTTGCTGAGTCTCGTCACCTTAGCTAGACGCTCTGTGTATTTGTGAAGAGTGTATACCAGACATTTTTTTTCTTTTAATGTGTCTAGCGTGGGATGTTTAGAGGTGATCTATTATTATATTTGTTATAACACAAGGAGAGAGTAGATGATGCGAGAAGACTTGTCGAAAGATATGTAGGAAATAATAGAGTGTGTTTTTGAGTTATTTAGATTTATGAGGATATAGAGTTTTTAAAGATATTGTGAATTTCACAAAGCTGTTTGTAGAACGACCACTCTCATTTCGATTATCTATATCTCAGAATTTTTACTCTGCTGAGAATTATCGAGAAAATATAGGTTAAAGAGACGACAGGATCCTAAAATTAGTTTAAGCGTGTGTTTAAAATGAAGGAAGCAATTATGTCTGAAATGAGGTATTTGGAAAGATAGTTGATATGTGTGTTGCGGAGGGTCATCATTTGTTCTTTAATTTATGTGAGGGGTTATGTATGTATAGATGCTCGCGAAGGAAGATCAGTTAGTGTGAATTATAGTACGCATAAAGTACGTGGATATAGAGAAACCAAACCACTGAGGAAACACCACTATATGACAGAATAAGTAGAGAAGTGATAAGTTCGCTCCAATTCTAGCAAAACAGTGCCGAGTACAATGTGATGACTTGAAAGAGAAGCCATGGAACAACTGAAGCTAACTTTAGTAATTAAAGTGTATGTAGGGGTAGCCTCAAAGGTAGGGGAGCTTGGAGAGCAGTGACGCGTTGCCATACCAGGTCAATGCTTTGGGATATGTCAAGCGGCAACCAAGGCAAGTTTCCCTTTAGTTTACCTAAATATGAAGACGGAAACCTTAAATCTGGTTTTTAATTAATGGGAGAATGTTTACTATTTCGACCATGAATGTCCTTGTTGATTATCGTCGATAGCATACTTCTAGGGGCGATCTCTGGGATATATTAAGTTGAATAAAGAGAAACTGTGTATTCCAAGAATATGGTCATAAAGAAAGTTGAGAGTTTAGCAGTGGCTTTCTAAAGATCTTATGTACTCCACGTATTATCTCTGAGGAGTCTATATAGACGAATTGTATAGTTTATTACGGATTATCACGAAACTCCGGCTTTTACGCTAATTATCTTCTCGGATTAAGAGGAAGTGGACATCGATCTTTTCCTAAAATATGTCGTCTGACTTTCAGACTGAGGTGTAAAAGTTGCTAGTATTGGACTAAATTCTCTATAGAGAAAATATAGTGAACTAGGGGCGGTGTTCAGCCACAGTTAGTATTCTCTATTCTCAAACTCGGGGAGGAATGCCATCCGGGACCGGACCCGCCTTCCTTATTACTCGGTGTCTCTAATTGATCTTCAGGGCGAAGGACATGCATGAATCAAATAAATTGTGTGTATATCTCATCTGAGGCTCGAAGACCAATTTTCAGGAAACACCTGCGAGACGAGAAAAGGGAGTGAGGAAGGTTTTAAATAGTATATTCACTGAGAGTTTGCTTCTCAGGTTTAGTTTGGAGGATTATAATAAAGTGTAGAGTCGAAGAGAGATTAGTCCTTCTTTAGTTAGGAGAGTTAGCAACAGAGCCATTACAGATCGAATTATATGAGTGGATGGTGGTTTTATGGATGCACAATTTAAAGAATGATCTGTCAGTAGCGATTATATTGGAAGCGAGGCCAGAATTTATTTTGCGGTTTGTACAAAAGTAAGAGAAATATCGAAATTTCTCGTTTGAATGTTTCAAGCCATCTATTTTCGTGCGCTCACAGCGCAATTAATACTCCTCTCATGACTTTAACGAGTAAGTTATAAACGCTATAAAATGGATTAATCTGAATATATTTATTTCTCAAAAAAATTTCTAATATATTGAAATTTATTTTGAGTAAATTCTATTATTATAGTGAAATGTGAAGTTTTTAACGACGTATCCTTTCATCTAAAATGATAACATAGTCCAATGTATGATACAATCTTAGAATAATACTAATATTTCAAAGATCTTGATAGTGAAAATATTAATTATAGTGAGGTTCCTCAGGTTATAGAATTGTCGTGATTATTTTTTATAATGTAAATAAATAGTCTCAATATATTTTTATTTACTTTAATTCTACCAATATTTATAATATTTAACTACACTTTATCAATTTATATTTATATAACAAATTAGTTTTTCTAGATTTAATCTTAGGTTTTTTTTATACTATAATATAATTGTCACTAATTACAAATTTGAACTTTTATATATAAGTATACTCAGATTTTATATCCTTAAATTATCGAATCATATTTGATTAATATATTTATCTAGGTGATAAAATACTTATAAAATTGAGTTTTTAATTAACGGTATTTTATATTTATTGTTACATTTTGAAAAAAATATTAAATATTTATATATGTATTAGTTTCATTATTAAATCATTATATTATCATATAAATAATCACATAATAAGTGAATTATTATATTTTTAAATAGTTATTAGTAGTTTGTCATTATAATTGTATCGTATTATATTTTGTAAATCTGAGAATTATAGTTTAAATTCTCCATATTTAATATTTGTAAATTTATAATAGGACTAACAATTTATATACATTAATATTGCTGAAAACCTGTTTTCATACATGAAGATGCGAAATGTATTTAAATCAAAATACGAAGTGATTAAAAAATATATAAATACTTTTTCGATTTTTTTCTTTAAAATTTTATCATTTACATATTTTAGATAAGCTTCTTAAGAAATTCTATCCTGAATGGAAATTATATAATTTTCAAACATTTGAATTATTTTTATTATAATATCTTTTAATGAAATGATATAGTTTTAACTATATATATATAGTCGTATTATTATCAGCATTTTTGAAATAAATTACTGTATGTATTTTACTTTAGGTAAGATTTTTTCTTGCATTTCACTTCATACAATAAGTATGAATAATTTTTATAATATTAATAATTAGTTATTTTTGGTATATTATGTCTTATTAAATATGACGTTTTATTTAATGAAATTATTCTAAATATAATTTTAGTTTTATATATATATCACAAATTTTTTTTTTATTTTATTGAATTAAACTATGTTTTATATTATATAATAATAAAAATAATTATTATATTATTTCTTATAATTTTTTTTTATATTTATAATTTATTCTAACTAATTTAACAAATTAATATATTAATAGATAATCTTAAAAGCATACTCGATAATTTATTTACTCATAAATTTCAGATACTATATGCAATAATATTATTGTAATTATAGTTAAATACTTATTTATAATAATTGAGTTTTTAACGGATTATATTTATCCATAAGCGAATTTTGAAAAATAAGTAATGTGTTTCATTTGATATTGCAGATTTCAAAAGAAGAATGTTGAAATTTGATTCATATTGTCTTTTTATATTAAGATGTCTTAAATATTGGAATAGTTTATTTCTCAATGGTAAAATATTCTCAATATTTAGTTTTTATATATTATATAATACTCACGTAATGAATATTATCTATAATTATCGGCGTATCTTGTAGATACAGAAAATTCAATATGTTATCTTAATTATAATTACACATATTTAACTCTACATACCTATACAGTCTGTTAAAAATTTGTGCACATTACCAAAATATATATATTTATGATTTTCATCTTAGACATTAATTATACGATTGTTATTGCATAAAAATCTATCTCCACTACTATATACAGTACACATTATCTTTGGTTTATAATATTCTACAAGAGAAAAATTGTGGGTGTTCGTGTTGATGTCAATGTTTATGTGCTGTGTCATGTGTCATATATTAAGTAAGCAAGGATGCAGTAATGTGGCTCGGGTTTCATTGAAATTGCGCGCAATTCATTGCAAAAAAGCAGAAGAAGTGTCATTTATTTATTATTGTTTTACTTATTGTTAACTCATCTATGGTATTTTCTTTAATGAATCAATTGTATAAATTATATTGTTTTTTAAGATATATATATATAATTTATACTCAAAAGCTTTATCTAATTGTAAGTTATGTGTAAAACCTTAGTTAAATTAAAAAAGTTTTTAAATTTCTTAAAAATAATAAAAAATTTATTCTTATATAATTTTTACTATATTACTATACCATGAGAGAAAATTTTGTTGGTCAAGTTCGCTTTTTTAGTCAAAGATAACAAAGATACAAGTAACGGTGCTTATAGCATAGATTTCATTGGTAATTAGTCCAATACAAAGTTCTCAGTCATCATGTTTTCATATAAGGATACAATATTAATCATATGTACGGATATAGGTATCAATTCCATATAAAAGTAACTGAGTCAAGTACATTAGTACCAGTACTGTTATGAAAAGTTGCATAGTTACCTTATAAGATTTCTTTTCGCATTTGAAAATTATGATTAAATATGCTTAGTTTATCTCATTGTATAAAATCATATTTTCAAAAAGCAAAAGCGGAATTTCTTAATTTTAGTGTCTTAAATTGACGTTAGTTAATGAAATTTCAATATTTACTTTAAATTACCAATCTTTTATCTTCCGGAAGCCTCATTTTATGATAATTTTTAATTGCACCTGCAAGCCAATGGAAAAATTTTCACATTTACAATTTTCACGCTCTTAGAAAAGTAAGATTTTTCCTTTTAAATTTTTACAACATTTGAATTATTTGGTAAATTCTTAAAATTGAGAGTTTTTAACGGATTTTCAGCATTTGAAAAAATAATGTGTTTCATTGAAATGCAATTTCAAAAAGCAGAAAAGAGAATTTTACTAGTTTGTAGGTGTTCTTAGAATTTAGTTTTTTTTAATGAAATTTTCAATATTTGTTTTTATATTACCAAATATTTCATTAGTTGTGAAAACCTGTTTTAATAAAAAATTTTGACTTCTAAAATTACGCTTTTTCTTAAATTTTCACATTACAAATTTAGAACTCTTAAAAGTACGATTTTTCCTAAATTTCAACATTTGAAAATTATTTATTGGTAATCTTTAAATTGAGTTTTTACGGGTATTTTCAGCAATATATAAAAAAACAACAAACTTTAAAAATGCATTAAAATTGTTTAAATAGTTTATTTTATCTACAGCAAATTATTCTAAAATAAAAAAGAAAAAAAAAACAGTGAGGGATTAGTGATAATTACAGGTAATTTTTAGATTAGTGTCTTTAAATATTGACGTTTATTTATAATGTGATATTTCAATTATTTTATTTATATTCTATATATTACCAAATATTTATCTCATATTAGTTATGTATGAAACCTGTTTTGATAATAAATAATTATTAACTATATCTTCTAAAAGTTAGTGAATATACGCTCTTTTGTGTCGTTCCAGGATTTTGTATTCCTCACGCTTACTTCTCACACATCTTTTCGATATGTAAGAGAAATAGCTTTGATCGATAAGTTCTACGTCTTTTTCACTACTATTGGTGCAAATATTTAAGGTCTATATATATTGATGGTAATACCTTAAAAAGTTGAGTTTTCGTATAAACTCCGCTGGTTATATTTTTCCAGTAGCCATTTGTTTAGGTATGAAAATAAATTATAGTAGTTGTATTGCATTGGAGAGAAGGTCGCCCATTTACGAAAGGTGCAAAAACTCGTAGTGATTTTATTATGCTCAGATTTCTTTCTGCTTGTTGAGTTTCTTTGCTTTGAAATTACCTAGACATGGGATGAGATGTTATATGTTGTATGAATTTCAATATTTGTTTTTACCTTAATTACCCAAATATATTCTGCAGAGTTTTGAGGTGTGAAAATCTCCGTTAGTATGTTAATAATAAGTTATTGAATACTATAAGCTTCTCATTATTATTACGCGCGTTATTTGCTCTTAGTCAACCAAAATTACTTCCATTACAAAATTTAGAACTCTCTAGATAAAGATCGCCGACGTGTCTTCTTCCGTAAATTTCAGCCGGATTTTGAAATTTATTTGGGATAAATGTGGAAATTGGTTAGTTTTATAACGCTCGGCGCACGCAGCAGGTATACTATTCAAGGGCCTTTCGACAAAAAAACACACAGTATACACAACACTCAGTGCATCACTATTCATCTGAAACATCGACCAACTTATTTTCAAAAAGCAAGATGAAAAATAAGTTGAATTACAGTTTCGTTAAAGTATAATGTGTTTATGGCTGTTCTGAAAGGATTGAACGCACTCATTCTTTTTTAGTGAATTGTTTATTCTAAATACATTCTGTCTTTTTTATATATCCCTAAACTATTAGTTTCTCTTCGTCAACCTTGTCTGGCTTAGTGCTACTCAAACGGTTGCTAATATAAAACAAGTTCTGTAATCTTTACTAAAATCGTACATTTTTTCCGATACAATAATCTCTCACAATTACTACCGATATTTTCAATGGATTCTCGTTCCTATAAAAAAGTCGATTTGTTTCTGTCTAAATGATTCAGTACATCATTGTTAATGTATTTTTGTGCGTATACTCTTTCAAATGCGGGTTCTATTTAAACGGGTATTTCAGACGCACTTTTGAGAAAAAATAAATGGTGTCTAGTCTATGAACAATGGTGCGAGTTTGCTACAACAGCGCAGAAAAAGTCGATCACTTCATGCCTTTATCTCAGTGGTTACGGCTCGCTCGTCTCGTTACTCCTGTGGCATACGCTTTGTTTTTGAGAGTACTCTGAATCATCTTCATTCGACGACGCAATGATGGTGTGTTCCTCTTAGGTATGAATACTCAAATTATTTTCGTTTGCGCTTGCTGGTGTATGACGCAACCTGTACTTTTAATCATATTAATTTTTATAGTTTTAATTCTAAATTTAGTTTAACTCAGCTTATTCTATTTTAACTTGGTTCGCCCATTTATCAGAAATTTTCTCTAAGAACTCTATGAGAAGAAGGTGATCGAATAATTTCTGTGTACGTTTCGAATAATGATATCTCACTAGTAAGGGATCGTTTTTTATCGTGAAACTCTCTATTTGGACGTCTGATAAAATTGTCGGTCTCTTTAACGGGTTATTGTGTCGCTAGGCTTTTGGTATCAAGCATCCAGAGGATTGTCTGAATTTTCTCATTTTTGATATATACTCATGGGTATGTTAGTCTCATAGTTCATGTGTTGCTCAGAAAATTTGAGAGAGCGAATGATTAATAAGTATTTAGGTGTAGATTAAGTATGTGGATATAGTTTATTTGGAAATTGGGTACCTGATACGTAAATCTCGAATTGTTTCAGGTTCCCCGTGGTGTTCTCGCCCGAAGTGGGGATTCACTATCACCCCACAACTCTTATTATACATTTCGAGTGTGTCAGAATAATTCTTGTGCTGAAATATGTTATTGAGATTATAGAGAAACGGATTATCTCTGGTTAATCTTAGGGACTATAAACAATTTCGCGCTTCTTATTTTGTGCTATATCTGAAATTTGAGTTCATCATGGCTCCTCAAGGCAATTTCACGCATGCTGTGCTGTGAGCACACAGTGTGACCGCTCTCTCTCGGCTGTACATCGATTCAACATTGGTTGAAAATATTATAACTCTCAGTCGGAATCTTAAAATTGAGTTTTTAACCTCTCGGTAACAATCGGATTGCCATGACAGTTTGTGAAGTAACTCTAATTGTTGTATTTAAGGTGATTTGATTAGAAATGCGCGCTCCGTAGAACTCGAATATGATGGTTTAATTTCAAAAGTCAAGCAGAAAAGCGAATTCTAAGTACTAGTGAGTTTAGGGGTTTCTGTTACTAAGGACCTTCGTCTATTATGGAGTGGTGGAACACGACTATAGAATGATCAATTGAGTTTAAGGGACAAAATGGCGTTTAAATGAACATAGAAGAAGGAAGAGTGTATAGTACTTTACTATGGAATGCATGGGGAATAGAGCTCATGATATCCTGAAACGTGCATTGTGTGGATAGTAGAAAAGAATTTGGATCTCTATAGCCTTTCGCATATCGAGATGCATTTGGCTCACGCCGTTTTCTTCTTAAATTTTCACATTACAATTTAGACCTCTTTTTAACAGATGTGATTTTAAGAAATTTTATCTCTAGTAGTAATATGTCTAAACATTATTGGAATTGTATACTCTTCGTGTAATTCTAGTAAATATGTGGACCGGTAGATGATTTTTATCACGGATTTTGCAAAATAAATGCGGTTTCTGTTGAATAAAACAAAAAAAAATAAAAAATATAACAATAAAAAATAAATAAATAAATAAGATTAAATAAAGTAATATTTTCATTTAGTTCAAAAAATCAACTTATCATTTTTCTCACAAAAAAAAGGCTCTCCTTTACATTAGATCAATCTACATTTCTCTGAATTAGCCTCTAAATGACATTTGACGGGTGTAAATCACTATTTTTTAATGCAAAAATATTACAAGTATTTCGTCTCAGTCTTCAGCTAATCTCTTAACCAACCACCTATCTCTTCCATTGTAGTTGGTCGTGACACAAACATACACTGTGTTTGAATACTATTTGATCTATTGATTAAAGGATCACATTTTGCAGTATCATTTTCGGAATAAACATAAACAGGTTAGAAATCAAGTGTCTTTATTACAAACATCAATTCAATATAGGTAAACGTAACAAATTCTTTACAAATTAAATAAAACTAACTTTAACATCATTCTGAACTATAGAAGTATAACTCACAACGACAAGTACCTTTGTACATGAATTCATGCTAAACTTGAGCAGACTCATTTTTGTCTTTGATATATTTATCCCCATTACAATTAACAAGTTCTACACTTAACTAAACATGATTATAATGTTAGTAACTAGACATGAACAATCCCTCTATAAGCACCATATGTTCCCGCACTGTCCGAGGCTATAATACTCTTACATTAATTATATCTGTGATTAAGCCTTTGAACACTGTCACTCTATTTGGGTAAAATGCTGTATAAGCATTTGGTAAAGATAAATATTTATAATCAAACATTGGAATATTTGGTTTTTTCAGCAGTTATTGATAATTATATAAATATTAATAGTTTATATAAACAGAAATTTATCGAATGTCATTTAATGAGTTGTCTTATTTAACAACAGTAATTATGTACACAATCTCTAATAATGAATAATATTATTTAATATTAAGTAATTAATGATGTTTATTATGGTAGATCTTATAATCTAATAAATATAATTTGGACTACGTTATTTGGTAGATGATGAAAAGTGATATTGCAATGATTTTGTTTTGAGTAGTGAGTTGTCAGATACGTATAATATAGGTGGAAATTTGGTGTGAAATAATAATATAATGATAATAATAGTAATGTAATATAATTATTAGTAATAATGATGATAGCATAATTAATTATATAGTTTCAATAGTATATATAATGAAAGATTGTGAGTATGGAAGTAACTCTGTGTATTAAATGTAGATAAAGATAATTTAGGTATATTATTTCGCCATAAATAAATATATACTCGGCATGTTTCTTATAAATATTTCGAATTATAACAATATTTTAAGAAATTATCGTCTTCCTTAATTAGAATGAGGATAAAGGATGTAGCTTTTTTGCTCAATATATATAATCAATACATATAATTTGAATATATATTATAAATAATAAGTGATATAATTCGTGTAAGATGAAAATGTGATAGATTTAATTATTAATATTATTAACAGTCTAGTGGTTTGATATAATATTGATGGTCGGATAGGTTTAGTTGATATTGTTGTAAGTAAATCGAAAGTGATAATAATTAATAATAATAGTCGATATTTTATTAGTATATATATGTTGTGCATGTGTATATGTATGTATGTATACAAGTATGTATTTATGTCTGTATGTAATATATAATATATATAATTTTAAATATTAGGTGTGTTTTTCTAATTTGATATAAAAATATAAGGCCGCCCCTTTGCTCAGATAGTAAGTGACGAGCACTCGGCTCACAAACTCAAAAGCTGTATAGGTTTGGTCCAAGTTCGCAACTGGTCGGGTGTGGGAGAATGTGAGCTATGCTCTCTTGGGCTTGGGCTCCGTCCTGCGTCGGACGTTAAATGTCTTGATACACAATTGCCTCGTTGATTTGGGTCTCTCTTCTAGCTAGGATGAAGTGACGAATGGTTATCTCTTATAAAATAATACAAGAATAATAATGAATATATTAATAAAAAATAAAAACACGAAAATATACTGTAATCATAATAGGTTTCTACATCATAATAATAGACTATAGGCTGGACGCAAGCAAAATTGACTTAATAAGATTAAAATACAAAAGACAAACTTAACACATTAACTTATAAGCAATTAACATAAGTAGTCTGTATACATACTATAAGATATCCAATACACTTTATTATACACACAGTGTAAAGTACATAACATTAACGCACAACAGTAAACCTAATTATTACTTTTCTAAGTGATATGTCTCTTCTATCAGTATTTAAACGTTAACCTTACCTCTGATTCACTAGCTAACATCAGCATTATTTATACTCTTCTATAACTTAATTTAATGCATCATCTGAACTATGAATATACCCCAACGACAAACCTAACAAATCTTAAACAGGAATAAACAGTTAACGTTAAACAAAGTTTCACCCTTAACTACAGTAAAGTAACTAAACATAAACATCCAAAAACGTACTTATTCACACTTGTCAGCAGGTCTCTAACATAAACAATACATTAATCTTTACAATTGTAACGCAGATAAACATTTAGACATAATTTTGTTACATACCTGTGTGCGTAAAATTTCTCATTCATGAACCAACGAAAAGTATGCTAACGTAACAAAAGGTTTTGCATTATCATAGTAATATTTAACATTGATCAGAACTAAGAATTAGTATATTAACGACAAGCCTGACACATCTTAAGCCAAAGAATAAACTGCATAACATAACAAAGTCCAAAACTTAATCAACAGTAAAGGAGTCAATAAAGGAACATAAGCGGGGAGGAACAAGTTCATTTTATAAACATATAACTGTTCATTGAAAGTGCGTTATAAATATTGATACATAGATAATAAATATCATATTAAATACATAAAACACTCGCTCTCTATTTTAAATATATTAATTATCTAATCAGAGAACCATAAGGATTGCAAGTTGGGTAACGTGTTCTTATATATCATTTTCTTAAAGATTCACCACCGCATTTGTAAGAGATGTAAGGTATATAAGGCTGTTTAATTTATGTGGCCATTAATGACCATCTCTATTCGTGCTTTACTCTATTGAATTCAGCAGCACTCAGTCTATCTCAATAGATCGATTTTAGAGAGAAGTGTATAAATCAGTTCCTAAGTTTATTAGAAAGGTGTCGTTAACCTATTATTAGTGCAATCGTTTTATTTATACGGTGACTGCACACATGTATCGGTTTGTAAATATCATATGTGATAATATTTGTTACATCTCTATGTTGCTATAGTCAATATGTCCTTTCAAGTTTATGATTTAGACTATCTGGGATGGAATAAGTGCATCGCTTGTTAATATAATTACGTTTTTTATTTTAAGCAATGCTGTATATTTTCAGGTAGTTCGAACTGTGAAACCTATACATGTGACGATAGAGGTTACACCATATTCTCGTGAATGGGTTTCCTCAAAAAGATACGTCTGGTGTTCATCATTCAAAGGAGGTT
This sequence comes from Trachelipus rathkii, assembly GCA_015478945.1. NCBI lineage: Eukaryota > Metazoa > Arthropoda > Malacostraca > Isopoda > Trachelipodidae > Trachelipus > Trachelipus rathkii. The sequence goes on along the minus strand of JABUQX010056216.1, from coordinate 11,454 downwards.
TTTCTATCTATTAAATCAACTTTAAGAACTCCTTTTATAACAGTACGCACTCGTTCGAGAACTACCCTCTCAAGTTCAACCTTTGCATAATCTCATTTTTAACCACTTATTGTTGTCTTCCAATGTTTTAAGATTTGTATGATTATATATTAGTTATAGACTCGTTTCGCGGATACTCAATATTCACTCATAGTCCTCTCATTCTCAGCTCGATAGATCAGATAATCTTGATGAATTAAATCGAGCATCAAGACTCGAATTTTCTAAATTAAGGTCTATAATAATTATGCAACCCATTTGTGCGCTCAGACAAACGTAACGACTATGCCATGATTACGAAGTAGAAAATATAAGGCTCGACAACATCATGGGAAATTAACGAAGCCTTTCGTGAATAGATGTTCTCTATCTCAAAAGATGTAGAGGATGTGTGCTCAGAGATGTCATACGTACATATTTACAGCGGGAATATTTTAATTTATAACTGAACATCTTTTCTGACGGTGATAATCGCTTTGTAAGCGTATAAAACAACCCTTATAGCGGTAATGAGTATTCTTTCTTTCAAACCCAATCAGAAGAATAATGATACAACAAGTATATAACTTGCATTACGAACGAATTCGCATGTAATCATTTCAAAAAGGAGCCTTATGATTATTTCTACAGTTTAGATTCAAAACAATAATACTCTATATATATAACAACAAAAACTATACAACAACCTCAATATCTCTTATATCTACACTATCAAAACTTCATCTAATCAATCACAATCTAACACACAACAATCTAAGCACTCTCTATACAACAACAACACAACACAAATATAGATGCATAGAATAAAGATTCTTTTTATTCATATTAACCAACCGTACGAATATATGCTAACGTAACATGTTTTCACATTAATAAAGCTAACATAGCATTACCACAACTAAGAATATATAAGGTGCAATGACAAAACCTAACGCAACCTCACCCGAATAACTATTAACATAATACAAAGTTCTCTCACTAACTTAACAAACTAAGTTAGCTAGTCATCAGTTATCAAACGAACCTATTCACACTTTTTCAAACAGATCTCTAACATAACATGTTAAATTTTACATTAACACTATTGATTACGTAGGCATTTCGAGATATTCTCATATGTCTGAGTAAATCTTTAAAATATAGGTTTTTAACCATAGCACAAAAATGGAGTTTCTGGTTTATTATTACTTTAAAACATTTTTTTTTTGCGGGAAATAATTTTTCTCTCAATTTAGTGTCAGAACATTTACTAAAAACCAATTCAATTGTTTCAAACATTAATAAACCTAACATAGCATCAATATGAATCGCTAAGAAATTATTTGCATATCTCGAAAATGAAAATCCTAACACCAACTTACGCACATAATAAAACAAGCTTATAACATTAGCACAGTCCCACACTTAACACCTGTAAAGTAACTATGCATTGCCATACAAAACGTAACCTGATTGATACTTTTAATAAGTTCTTTATGTATGACCACGACCCATGAAATATAATGGCTTACGCTTTACAAAGTATTCTAGAATCAATAAATTTATAACATGCCACACCTGAACTAAGAATATAATGTACAAGCAAACCTGCAGACAATAACATCGCGACCGTGTAATAATCAGCCTAACAATTCCTCTTGTGGATAATATATCGCTCTATTTCTTACAAATGTAGTAGCTTACAGATCATACAATTACACGATATGTTCATCAGCTGTTCCCTCGGGGATTTCTCAGCAACAGGTAAAAAGAGTATATCTAACAAATTCCTTAAAAAAGTGTACCGATCTATCTATGGTGACCGCAATACTTGCAAGTTATGATATTGACATTACTATTCATCAAGTATACACACATCTCGAGTAATAACATCATTTGTGAACTATAGAATAAACGTAGCATTAGCAAAATTCAATTTTTGCGCGCAACACTACATATTATTATCAGAAAGTCTTAATCCTAGCTCCCTACGTTTTCACACATCATCGTCTCATTTAAACAAAAGTAATATTTCTATCTTAAACGTTGTATTTTCTCTAGTAAAATGCAGTGTTGAATCTTTCGATACTCATGTCTATAGTTAAATAACCTTAATATAACTCGTACTTAATATTATCTTCGAACATACAGACCTAGCTTTTCTCTAGTCCAATGAGTATTCTTATCACATGTGCAACCAAACCACCTTTTCTAGAGAAAACTCTTACAATAGGAGCGGATTGCGTCTACATGGTCTCACAAGAGAGATTGTAAATCTCCTAGAGCACTTGTGGATTACACCCCGAAATTATGTGTGTTGTTAAGTAAGGGTATCTTAAACCCATACTCTGAAGGAGGTTTGGTAATCTTAGGCCTCAGCTCCCCGCCCCCCTTTCATAAAATTATCAGTTCAAAACTGTAGATTTGGTGTAAATGCGCATTCATACTCTAGCCGTCGCAGATTTGATAGAGCTGTAAGCAACTAGTAGCACTAACTAGGAGATCATACCCCGAGATGATGCGTGTGCATATGAGACCCATCTCAGGGTGTACCATCAGGAAAGGAGGGTGTAAGCTCTCGTAAGAGGGCGAGCCCTTTGGGCTGTTAGCCCTTATGTACGCGCAGTATATTTACACTCTCCCTATCTGGTTTATCTCCCCGCAGGGTATGGTGGTCTTCATGATCTTACTTGGGTGCTGATCTTTTCTAGATATAAAGTGCTGTACAGTGCTATACAAATGCTATCAAACGACTCTGTCGTGCTTAGCGTTTTTTTTAATGAAATCTACCAAAATCTTCACCGTATGTCTAATTTGAATACTGATTTATGTTTATGTATAAGAGTGGGGCGGGAGATGTGCTGAGGCCTTAACCCCTCCTTCGGAGGGATAATGCCCACTTACACCCTTCGGGGGTGATTCCCCTCTCTCAGGATTCACACCCTTTCGATGGTGGCGCATCCCATTGGTTTTTCTCTCGAGAGGTGGTGTTGCTTTAGAATATATTTTGGTAATGATACAGCATAGTTTATTTCTGATTATGTGTGGGTCGTTATTGTTAAGAATTAACATTTAGCTTTATGTGACTAGTGAATGAATAATATTAATCTCATTGATTTTCTAATGAGAAATGATGCGTTTTTGTAAGTATTTACTTGTTGTTAATATCTTGAACGGTATTATTTCTTTGTGTATAGATTACGTTGGGCTTAGGTTAATAGATCTATTAGCATTAGGTATGTTTAGGATTTAGATTGCCCAAGAAAATTTTCGCTTAATCTCTGTCTTTACGTTTATTCATAGTTCAAAATGATTTTAACTCAGAGACGTGTGACGGTTTGTTACTTTGAATGAGTTAGATGTCAATTCATAGTTCCAAAGATGTCTCGGTATCATTTGATAGAATCTCTCTCGGTAACTTTTTAATGGGGAATATTGTTATTATGATACGTCTTTTCCTTTATTGGCTGAATGACGGGGAATGATAGGGGACATATGTGTTAATGTTTCTATCGATCTTGTTAGCTACCTATTACACATAGTTGTGCGTAAGTAGGGAAATTTTCCAGGATGTTAGCTGATTTATTCGATGCGCGATGTTATGTTTAGGATTATTGCATTATCGCTCTCTATATTTTCTTAGTTTCGAGGTTATTTTCTCGTGGCGCATAGATATATTTGTGAATATTGATTACTAAAAACTTTGTTGAATCAGTATGTAAATTCATTGTCGGATGTGCTCAGAATTTCAATAATAAAGAACTGCTATTAGAAGTTTAGCTCACACAGGTTTTACAGTTATGATATTGCGATATTATCTTAGTTTAGTGTTACAGGTGTTGATTAAGCTGTGGAACTCTGTGGTATAGTCTAGTGTTAGCTGTTTATTGTGTGCTAGTTGAAGATTGTGTTCATATTAATTGGTGGTTTTGTGTCATTTGTATACTAATTTTATCTTTCTGTAATTACAATTATGCTGCTATGTTAGAGTATTATTATTGTTGAAAACATTTGGTATTGTTAGTCTTAATCGCAAATTTTCGTGTTATATACTAAGAAACTACATCTTATTTATGTGCCTTTTATCTAGTTTATTCCGCATTATTGATACTCCGAATGCCTTTTATCGTACTATTCAATTAGATTTTTATATGACATTAGTATCTTCATTTTATATGTTTAGTAGATTATAATGTTTGAAAAAGGAACTCTTAAAGTACGATTTTTTCTAATTACATTTTGAAATTATTTTGGTGTGAAAATTAGCGCTTTATGATAATTATTGTACTCGGTATTTGTTACTAAGCTTATACTCTTTAGATGTTGTTTAAGTATGGAACTTTGTTAATGTTAGTAGTTATTCGGGGGTTGAGGTGCGTTAGGTTTTGTCATTGCACCTTATATTCTAGTTGTGGTAATGCTATGTTAGCTTTATTAATGTGAAACAATGTTACGTTAGCATTTATATTTCGTCGGTTGGGTATTATAAAGGAACTTATTTTTGGTGTTACTATGTATATTGTTGTTGTATGTTGTTTTGTCGTTGTTGTTGTATAGTTGGATTGAAAAATAATTGTGTTGTTGTTGTTTGTTGCTTGTTGTTTGTTGTTACTGAGGATCATTGAAAATGAAATTTTCAAAAAAGCAGAAAAGTATTGTCTAAATAGCGTCTATAATAAGAAGGTTTACAGTTTTGAGGAGCAGAGTCAATTGATATTTGCTATATTTACGCTTTCTTCTGTAATATTTGGATTTAATAAGAAAGAATCTACTATTCTCTCACCTAATCAATGTGGTTGTGTTTATCGCTTACAATTATATATCGTCGTCAATATTTAGGTTCTTTTTTTTGTGTAAAACCTGTTTGTTTACTAGTAAACAATTGTATGATAACACTTTCGCTAAACATCTCGACATCGATCTCGCTCTTCGACTATTTTTCTCACGGAGAGCTTCTGTTATTCACATTTTACAATATGATATAAACTTCGCTCGGTTATATTAAATATAATTTGTTTCGTAACAGACTAAATTGCTCTCAGTCGTTACGTTGCTTGTATTTCTGCCCAAGGGTCAAATAATAGACCTTTATTCGTGGCTGATGGATTCATCAGATTTCGCCATCGCTGTCATAGCAATATGGGTAGGAGAGATAAGTGTTTTGTTATCCTCGACATAGTGTGGATCAAATCGTTTAGTGTGATATAGTGGGCTATTAGATCGATGATAAAACATATGTGGTCTAGTAGAATGATATAGATCGTTGGTGTGTTCATACCGTCGGTGTGACATTTTACAAAACGCTTGTATGTAGACGCACACTACTGTAAAAGTCCATGCTCTGATCTGTTGAAATTGTGGCTAAACTTCTATCGCATACAATGTATAAGGGTTTACGACAATTGGTCGACAACTCTGATAAAGATATAAATTGCATGCCTTTATGCTGTGATTCTAATAATATGAAAGAGTTATTTTACATCTGACATAATTTTTCACCGATGTTGAAAATTTTTTTTTTGTCTATCATTTATTACTACCAATACACAATTATGGGCACATGGTGTAATTCTATGATATTTACTACGTATCAAAATGATTTATTTATGCGAATACTATTAGATTGCTCTTAATATTTACTTATATAATTATTTAATAATAAATATAATTTGATGAAGAAGAATATCTTTCTCTTTATGATAATGATTGCCTTTAGATATGCAAACATCCATTTATCTCGTACACTAAACTCTGTTTCCCGGTATAATGGCTTGCACAATAATACGGCTTGTTCAAGCTGCCGTTAATCTACGACGAAAGTTCGAATGTGCCATTCAATCGTCTTTCGATTCTATGGACGGAGACGGGCAAGACGATGAAGAAGAAAAGGAAACAAAAACAAAAGACGAATCCGCCTCAAGCAAGGAAACCGAATTGCCGAATGAAGGAAACGACCAATTAAATCGAAGAGAAAGTATCGAATCTAATCAAAATATTGATATTGAAAATTCTCAACTTAACGAAGACAACAAAATGGCAATAGAAAATAAATCGAAAAATATTTCATCATTTCCTAATTTTAGATTTCCTTTTTCTTCAAGTAATTCCATTTTCGACTCACAACCTTCCAAAATATCAAATATTGTGATTTATCATCCTTTTACAAGGGTTCCTTCTATTAATGCACTTGATAGCGATGTTCCAGAAAGTACGACGAGCGAAACAGACAGTGATACAATTAGTAGCATAAAATCTGTTCGTTTCAGGAGTCGTGATGCCCATTCACCTTCTAGCGGATGCAAACCTCCAAAGCTAAGTCGGGGTGAAAATGTGACTTCAATGGATATTATGAATGTTACTAAAAATTCTGGTACATGGCCGCAATCAAACGGAACCAAAGATGTCCCGACTAGTGCTGTACAACCTGTTAAAGATAAAACTGTTGGTAGAGAAGAAAGAAAGAGTAGTAGTAGCAGTGGTAGTGAATCTTGTAGCAGTGGCAAAGATGAAACCAGTAGGCGTCAGTGGTTAAGTTACTCCAAGTGGATACTAAAAGGTCAAAGAAGTATGGAAGAAGAAGAATGTGAAGAAAAAGAGAATAGGTGTGAACCACATGGAACGCACAAAGAAATTAAAACAGAAAAGGCAAATGAGGAAATCTTAAAGAGTATGGATGAGTACGACGAAGACACCACAGATGATGACGTAGAATTAAACCAAGATATATTTATAGATGACAAAGAAATGGAAGTAGTAGAAGAGAGTGATGAATGGAACAGCGACGAATTGGTTGATGAAGAACTGATATGGGTCGATTCCTTGGATGAAGGCTACGTAGATGATTACATGAGTTTTGAAGTAGACAAATATGAGCAACAGGGAGATATTATTTACGAAGAAGAGGAAATCCAAGAAACAGAAGTAGAATCAGAAAGTAAAGATATATCTGAAAAAATAGAAAATATATGTAAATCAGTGGAAGCTGAAACGCATACTGAGACAAGTGATAAAATTAAACTTGAAATAGAAAATACAGAAAACAAGGAACCTCTGTAAGTTTCCAATAATATATATATATATATATAATATATATATATATACTAATATATTATATAATAATTATTATATATATATATATACTATATAATATATATATATATTAAAAAATTATATATAAATATATAAATATATATATATATAATATATATATATATATATATATATATATATATATATATATATATATATAATATATATATATATATCATATATAATATATATAGTCTATATATACTATATATATAATCTGATTTACTGATCCTAATAAGTTCTTAAGAAGCTTATCCTCCCCGAAATAGAAGGAAGGATTGGGACAATCAACATTTCTTTTTGATTTCCTATTCATTCATACAATATAAATATATTTATCATTGCTCTTCTCAAGAATTATACCCACCTCCTTGATTTGTTGGGTTTCATTTTATTATATTCTTATTCTTTTAGATATTTTATCTACATATTTATTATCTATTATTATTATTATTAATTATTAAGGTCAGAAATTTGTTATCATTATCCAATATTAAAATTAGTACTAATTGATTATTATTTTTAATTATTATTATTATTATTACTTATTATTATTATTATTATTAATTATTATTATTATTTTATTTATTATTAATCTTATTATTATTATTATTCATTATTATTAAATTATTAATTAATTATTATTATTTCAATTCACTGTAATATTAGTATTAAAAATTCATTATTATTATTATTATTATTATTATTATTATTATTATTATTATTATTATTATTATTATTATTATTATTATTATTATTATTATTATTATTATTATTATTATTATTATTATTATTATTATTATTATTAATTATTAATTCATTATTTATTATTATTATTATTCATTATTATTACTTTTCATTCATTATTATTATTATTATTATATATTATTATTATTATTATTATTTTTCGAATAATCAGACACATCATCTGTCAGATAACATTTCCTCAATGTGTTCCTATGGTATAAAATAGAATTGGCCGACGCACCGGGTGCGATTCGGTGCGGTGCGATGCTGTGCAGCACACAGTTCCATTGTCTTAGTCCAGTGCGGTGCAGTACACAATTCCATTGTCCCAGTGCGGTGCGGTGCGGTGCGGTGCTGAACGTATTGTTCATTGAAACATTGAGATGCGATGTTGTGCAAAAGAAATTACTCTTTCTCCAGTGCTGTGGCGGTGCGCTGTGGCGTGGTGTTGTGTTGTGTGTAAAAATCCGGTGCTCGGCCAACATAAAGATAGGATTAAAAAAAAAGGGAAAAAAAATAATTTTTTTTTTTTTTTTAGATTAACTTCTTCATCTGCATATCCTGTTAAGTTTTAAAAATGTGAAAGTACAATTAAAACTTTATTATGAATATAACCTGCTAAGATTTAATTTGTATTCCTTTAAAACATTTAACATGTATAACACTTTAAATATTTAATTATTCACCCACTAACCTGTGAAGCTTAATATATACTAATATATATAGTATATATATATAATATACTATTATATATATATAATATCCTGTTAATTTTAAAAATGTGATACAATATAATTTATATTTATGTATATATATTATATACTATATATATATATATTATATATATATATATATATATATATATATATACATGTGAAATTTATATATATAATAATATATATATATATATATCATATATATACATCATAATAAAATATACTATATCTGTGTCTATTATATATTATAAATTTTTTAACAAAAATTAAAAAATTTTATTAAAAAATATTAATTAAATTTAATAAATAAAACTAATTTATATATATATATTAAATATCATATATTTTTAATTATATATATATATACTATATACTAATATATAATATCTATAAAGATTTATATATATATAATATAATGTAAATATCTAATATATATATACTATATTTTATAATAAATAATAAATTGATATATTTAATTTCAATATATATAATATATATTTTAATATATATATATATATATATATATATAAAATAATTTTTTATACTACTATATATAATAATATATATATATTCATATATATGTATAACCTACATATAGTAAACTTATCCTAAAACTTCAATAAGAAAATTATATCCTTTATTACTGCTTTGAATCAGTTTTCCACTTATTAAATATTTTCGCTAAAAGTAAAGCTTTAATTTGTATAACCTGACTTGGCACTGATTTTCATGAAACGTTTTTGAATGTTAGTTTCATTTTTTATAATTTTTACATTTTGCAGTATTCATTTTTTTTAACAACATGGGCATGGCTCTATTCAAGGAGGGGAACTTGTCTAGGTAATTGCTGCCTAGGATTCGACCAAGGTATCGAACCCAGGCTCAGTCACGATACCGTTGATCCACTGCATATAGATGGTAGGAAGGTATCATATTTGAAGGGTTTATCATTAATAAAATGTAAAAGGTTATTTCCATTTATTGATTGATTTTCATTTCGTCTTTAAATTCATTCATATTAAGAAAACAAAACTATTTTTTAATAATCGGAATATAAACTGATCTATATATTTAAATTTATATATATAAAAAAATCTAATTTGTTGTTTTGTGAGAACCCTTTTCAACCTAGGATATCATAAACTTTTACTATTCATCTTTTTTAAAGTTGTTTTGAATAGTTAAATTAAAAAATAAATAATGCAGTACTGCAGAAACCCTTTTCAGCCTAGTGAATTCATAAATGTTTCTCTAAACACCATTTTTTACAATTAAATTCTTTTTGTAAGAAACTAGTAATCTTTAACTAATCTTTAACTTGTATTAATAATAATTTATAATAATTAATAATTAACTTTACTAATCTACAATATCTCCACAATGTATATTCTTGTTGTATTCGCCAGATCTCCTTTATGAACATTCACTTTAAAATACGAAAAGTTAATAAATTTTGGACATTTAATTGTTTATGAAAATATTAATTAAATTATACATTATCTGAATAACGTGTTAAGTTATATTTAACATTTAACAAATGTTGGTTATAAATTAATGCATAATATGGATAATATATTAGGTTATATCTAACTTTTAATAAATAATAAATATAACTTAATATATTACCTGGATAATATTTAAATTTAATATTTAACATTATTTATATTATAAATATTAAATAATTTAAATTATAAATATTATAATATAATATTTAAAATATTTAAAATCATGTGTTTTTAAAGAATGATGTTTTTAAATTTTTGGATTTAATATTAATTTTGGTGGGAAAATGCCAAAGACTTAAATGACTCCCACCGTAGTTAGGAAGGATTAAATTCAAATTCAGCTTCAAACTGACGGCCGATATGATAGATAGGGTGTATGAAAAATGCATGAAGATATAAAGGAATTAATAAATTAATAATTAAATAAATAAATGAATAAAAATAAATAATTGGTGATCATATATAATGTGAATGAAGGAATGAATGAATGAATGAATGAATGAATGAATGAATGAATGAATGAAATATTGAAAAAGATTTAGTGGTCAGATTTATAAATGAAAGAAAGAATTAGTTAGCAGATATGTGAACGAATGTATGGATAAATGAATGAAATAAAGAAAAAAATAGTGAACAAATATTTAAATGAATGAATGTATGAAAGAACAATTAGTGACCAGATATATTAATGAATGAATGAAAAATATGAAAAAGGAGAAAGAAGAATTACTGATAAGATAAATGAATGAATTAATGAATGAAAGAACAGATAATGAGAAGATATATATAAATCCACAGCCTAATTTTATATTTTGGGCTGGTTTCAGATATGAATGGAATGAAGAATAAGACAGTAAGATAACTGAACAGAAGATGCTGAGCAAGTACATGGACGAATAGAAAAATGGAAAAGTAGAATTAGTTATCAGATATATGAATAAAGGAATGAATGAAATTTAAATAATGAATTTGCGAGCAGATATATAAATGAGTGAATGAAAGAATGAAGTAGTTAGCATACCATAATATATGAAGAATGAATGAACTGAACGAACGAACGAAAAGAACGAAATGAAGGAAGGAAGGAAGGAAGGAAGGCAGGAAGAAGGAAGGAAAGGAAGGAAAGGAAGGAAGGAAGGAAGGAAGGAAGGGCAAGGAAGCGAAGGAAGGAAGGAAGGGAAGCGGAAGGGAAAACAAAAGGGAAAGGGAAGGACAGGGAGGGAGGAAAGGGAAACGAGGGAACGGAGGAAGGGGAAGGGAAGGGAAGGGAAGGGAAGGGAAGGGAAAAAGGAAGATAACAGGGAAGGGAAGGGAAGGGACAGGGAAGGGAAGGGAAGGGAAGGCGAAGGGAAGGGAAGGGAAAAGGGAAGGTGAAAGGG
>JABUQX010056215.1:7500-56733 GCA_015478945.1 Trachelipus rathkii | reverse complement strand
ACTCTCACGCACGTTTTTTTTCTGAAAAGAGCTCCGTAAATTTTTGTTAAATGAAAGTTAGTTGAGGGGAGCACTAGTTATCTTTAAGATGTTTGAGCCCGGTTTATATAATTAATGGTACCATAAATTAGGTTTTTTATTCACGTATAATAAATGTTTTATCATTATTTAATGTAATTTGACCCTATTTTTTTTTTATAATAAATTCAATATATATTAAACCATTAATTTAAAAACGCACAAACTCTTTATTGTAAATTTGTTTGTTGTTGTTGTGTTGCCTGGATTACATAAATTCAGAATAAAATTTTAACGCTTGGACGTTTATTATGAGCGTGAGAGTTTATTGTATTATCGCTTTTGTTCATTTAAGATCTTCATTTACGAATGACTGATTCTGTCATTAAACAGCGAAAGGAGAAGGAACATTGTGACTGCACGCATCTGGAACATGTGGGTAGCCACCGAGTCTCTTTTTAAAAAAAGATCCCGTTTCATTTTCATTTTTACTACTTTAGATTCGTTAAAAAAGTATTTAATATTTTAAAATTTGAAATTCTAAAATCGTTTGTAAATTAATTAATATTATATTGAAAATCACAGCTTCAGCTCTTACTTCAATCTTAAAGAGATAAAGAGAGTTTTTAACGGTATTTTTAAGCATAGCTTGAAAGAGATTGTTACAGGTATGTTTTAGGAGGAGAATTTTGTACTTTTGTTTTTAAAAAGCATCTTCCTTGTAAGAAGCCAACATATCTGGATGTAGGCCGCTCATTTTAGAAGAACATAATTAAGGGTCGTTTTAAAAGTTAGAATTGGAGCAAAATTTAAAATTCCGGAAAATTTGGAGACATAATAGAAACAAATTGTAAACCTTTGTAACTGATAAGAACACGCAGACTTGGTAACTTATATTAGATTTTTATTTACAATATAACACGTCCTAAATAAAGGCAGCCACACATAAATTTGATGTGGAGACCGAATTTCATTTTTATGCACACGCTTAAATTGAGGGTCGCTAAAATGTTTTTAAAAATAATGTACTATTTTTTTTTTTTGGAAAATTGATATTAAAAGAAAGGAAACTTGCAACACTCTTTTACCTTTTGCACTTAAGGGGTTTGGAAATTATTTATATTTAGGTATTTAATAAAAACATTTTCCTAACAAGAAAGTACAGACAAGATCTTGGATGTGGGTTGTCCGTTTAAAAAAAACAATGAGGACCAAGTATTGATTCGTGTCTTAATTCAAAAGTTTAAAAAATTAATGCATTTCTTTTCGAAAATGTTTATTAAAGCAGGAGAAAATGTATTATTGTATGCTGTCTCTTAAATACTTCGGTAACGGTACGTGGTTATGGGATGTTATTTTACTTTTGTCTTATAAAGCATCTCCCATTGAGCATAAGAGATCCAACATATCTGGATGTAGGCCCGGCTCATTCATTAAAGTGACAATTATATGCAGATTTTTTTCCAACTTTTGATAGAATTTGAGAAAAAAATTCGGGAAAATCTGAAATAAAGGAACAAGATACTGTAATTTCTTCGTATACTTAATACCGCTAGCGGGGTTTGGTAAATTATTTATAGAATTTACTATTTCATGAAAGCCAAGTCCTAAGAATAAAGAAAAGCTAACATCATTAGTATACTATTATGTCATGGTATTTTTATCTATGTTAGAAATTTGAGTTTTTAAAAAAACATATTATTTATTGTTGCTCACAAGTGAAATATTAATTAAATGTGTTATAAATAATGACAAATGTTTTCAAAAAATTGTGTCTGTTTGGTTAGTTGTGTGTTTATTGTTCTGTTGTATAGTTTTTTTGGTAACTTATTATTTTTTGGGGGACAAATGTTAATTGAATATCGTACACTCTATATACATAGTATTCGGATATTTTTTTACTACTAATATATCAGCAAATTTGAAATTATTTGATATATTTTCTGGATATTATGAATAGGATGTTTGTAAAACGGGGACTCTTTTTTTAGCATTTTGATAAATTTCGAAAATAATGTGTTTCATTTTGATAATTAGCGAAGCACTTTTTCAAAGAAAGAACGTTAGAACAGGCGAATCTTTTGGTATTCTTGATTATGTTTATGTGTTGTTTAAATCATACTGATCGTATCAAATTTTTTTTAAAGTGAAATTTCTTCATATATTTGTTTTATATAACAAGTTAAGATATTTTACGATAAATCTTCACACAACTTTTATTTTTTGATTGATTGATTGAAGTGGATTGAGTCACTAAGACTTAGAGTGTTTTTTAATGGGGTATTTAATATTTTAGCAATTTATGAATAAATAATACATTCGTGAATAATTTTACATGTGGGAAAGGTGGCGCCACTTTTTTTCTAGATACTATGAGAAAATTTTACGCGCAGTATATTTACAGTTAATAAAAGTTAGAATATATAATATATATTAGATTACGGAGGTTTTCACATGAGGGGCATTTGTATTTATTTGTGTATTAATGAATTCTTTATACATGGACATCCTAACTCACGGTAGTTGCGGCTATTAATCTCATTGCGATTTCTGCAATTTAAGAGTATTGATTTGGGATGGTATGATTTATGTATATTTGCAATAATTTCAAATAAATTAAAAAAGTCGTCGGAGATTTCGTTTTTTAAATATTAACGCGCTCTTTTTTTACTGCTGTTAGTTTTTCACACTTAAAAAGAGTTTTTAGAACTTGGAACGTCTTAAACGGTCACTGCATTTTTGTTTTCAATAAATGTAAATTATCAATCATTTCTATAGATATATTATTTGTTGGGTTTTTATAATATATTCCAAATTTTTTACAAATTGGGAGTATTTTTAACAGGGGGTATTTTTATTATACAATAAATTTTTTGTAAAAAACATTACTAATAGGTGATTGTTTCACGCTCTTGTAACTTATGTCTCTCAATGTGAATATAAATAGCATAGTAAAGACGCTAATTTTATCGGTAAAATGTTTATAAGTGCTATTAGGCGTTTAATTAAAGAATTATGATGTGTTCTTGTTCCTGAGATATATTATGATTTTTTCAATCGACATTTGAAATCTTATTTGGTATATCCTCTTACAATATTAGTTGGTTTTTTTACGTTAATTTCCAAATCATAGCTTTTTGTCAGATTTTAAAATTAAATGTGTTTCATTAAAAGAAAAACTGTCTCAATTCAAAATTATATAAAAAATCTAGTAAAGAGCTCGAATATTCATGTTTTAAATCGCTTTTTACTTTTATTAATGGTGTTCTTTAAATTGCACACATTGTATCTATTTATCATTTTTGATGAACATTTTTGGTACATTTATGTACCTTTAATGTTATTTTATGTGACTCCAACATCATAAATTTTCACATCATTAGTAGTGACCAATGTTCTTCTATTTAAAGGTTCACTGATGAAAATTTTCTGTATATACAACATTGTATTTTTATTTATTCAAGCCCTTATATATATTTTTCACATTACATAATAGTCAGACATACTCCTTGATAAAAGTAAACGAATTTGGGATTTTTGTGTCTCCTTCAAATTGAAATTGGAACTTATATTTAAGAGTGTGGTAAAGGAAGGCGTGAATATTTGTTTAAATAAAGATACATTTGTGAACAGTAAAAGGTTTCCTTAAGCAGACTATTGATGCGGGAATATTATTTATTTGATAAATGCGATACTATTGAAATGCCAAAATATTATTCCAAATAGATAGCTAGAAGATATGTGATATAGAACTCTTTGTTAATGCAGTTTTAAAAGGGGTCTTTTAAAAATTGCACGTTTGGCAGCGCGCGAGAAAATACCTCTACAATATTTTGTTTTTATAATAAAATTATCAAGAATGTAAAATATAGAGTTTATTTTTTATCATTATTGTCACAAGTTTAAGGGTTCAGCAACTCTTATGAATAGTTATGAATATATAATTATATACTCTCTTAATGTAATATCACTTAAAATTATCGCTTATATCTTTCTTAGGAAACATTTTATTTTCACATTGGTTAACAATACCATTTTAATACGAAATCTTGTCTTAAGAGTTTCTAGCGATTTATGTTTCTCCTAAATTTCTTAAACATTTGTTAAATTATCTTAGGGTATGTTCTTAATGAAAATCATAAGATGTTTTTAAAACGTTTAGTATGTTGTTTTTTGCCCATCTTGAAATTTAAAACAGAACAATAATTAAAATTGCTGTTTCATTTGAAATTGACAATAATAATATGGACAAAAAAACAAACAGACAGAGACAGACAAATTTTATTTGTTAATTTAGTTTTTTTAGGTGTTCGTTAATATTAAAAGCTGTCTAGCTTATTAGGGTTAGGTTTGTTTCATAATATATACTGTATACATATAACCGTTTTATAAAATAATTTCATTGAATTTTTAATTTTATGAAATACTCGTTTTTGTATATAAAATAAAAAAATTATCTTACTCTCGATTCATGCTCTAGAAATAAGGATATGTTTTTTTTTAATTATTATAATATAATTTTTATAAAACGATCTACAAATTTAGAACTCTTTGTAATTAATAATAGTAATCCGGGATTACTCTTTTTCTTCCTAATAATATTTTTCAACATGGGTATTTGAACAAGATAATTTTTAGATATAGGCTTTAAAATATGGGGTCATTAACAGGATTGAAGTTTTTTTGATACGCCTGTGAGAAATTTTCAACTCTTATAAAGTGTTGAAATTTTTGATATAAAGATAAGGTAATGTCGTTGCAGTTCTTTTGAAAAATAGCACTATTGATGGGCAAAATAATGTTACGAAAAGCGGAGATTAGTTAATAGTTTTATGCAGGTGGGGTCAATATAAAAGGATATTTGAAGCGTTTGTTTTTATATCGATAGGTAATTGTCTACACATTATATTCAAAGTAGGCTAGAGATTAAATAGTGGAATTTTTGTGTAATCACGCAATAATTATGGGGTCATTGTTATAAGTTTGAGAAAAGTTTCTTTTGTGAATGATAATATTATACATAATAATATATAATGTTTTTTATATACCACTACATAAATAATTTATCACTTAGCGCTATGGTTTTCTGGAATCTATATTACAATATGTTTTCTATTCATATATATAAAATATTTAACTTCTAAAATATAACTGCTTTTTAACTTAAAACTACTTTTCATAGTAGTACCGCACATAACTATTAAATTCTCTTCACTCGAGACACAATACCTTAAAAAGCATACCAGCGGAATGTGAATTGGCAGCGTATAAAGATTGATGACCAGACATTTAGAAATTAATATCTGGTACTTTATAAGAAAGTTTTTCTCTTAAAATAATATGTGGGCTGTGATTGAACTCGAAGGGTATAGGTTAATTTTTATGCATTTTATGAAGAAAAAAAGACTAAGTGAATAGTTTTCATTGTAATTGCAATTGTATCAAAGATAAATAACTAGAAAAAGCAGAATTTTGTTATTTTATGTTTTTAATTTTTAGGTTGTCTAATAACAAATTAAGGAACAATTGTTTTCTTAAAATTGAAATTTATCAATTTAATAGAATTTTCATATATCTTGGTATATACAAAAAAAATTACACTTATCATATAGATTATTTGAAATATAAATTCCACTTAATAAAGATACTGTCACAAATTATACGAACATTATCTCAACCTAAATTTATCTTAACCAAAAATTCGTCTTTTTCATCGCGGTTTTTTTTTTTATTCTTATAATTTGTTCAACATATTTACATCAATTATTAGCAAACTAATTAAACGGCTAGACGATATTTGTTACTTTTTTCGCCTTAATTAATCTTGCAATATGAAGTATTTGGGTAATCTCATTAAATATAGAGTCTCTTCGCTATAAAGCAACCAGAGGGTATTTTAAGTTATTTAGCAATTACCATATAGAAAAATACTTTCATAAATTGTTGAAGTATTTTAGGGACATTAGGAAATGTTACGCTTCATTAAATTGTCAAAGTATAAGAACAAAATAGTCGAATGTTGGATATTAATGTGAAAGTTATATTTAGGGGTTTGTACTAAATAAAAAAATCTGGACGGTATATTTATTTTAATGAAAATAATAGATTATAATATTATAATATAAGTTTTTTAATATATATCAATTTTCATTTAAACAGGATTACTTACAATTTCTCTAGGAATTGTTGGAGAATAGACTGTTTTAAATAAAAATACATTTTTAAGACTACTTATAATAAAAAAGCAAAAAAACTAATTCTACAATATAAATAACTTAAATACTACCTTGTTATATATTATAAAGCAACCTTCGGAAATTAGGCTATAATCTCATAAATATACTTCCGCTTTTTAATACTTGATTTTTTGTTAATATTGTGATTATTTTCCCATCTATTTTTGGAACTGGCAAAATTCACGCCTCACACATGAGTCTACCCACAACAATGCTGAGCAAGATGATCAAGTTCGTATAACATATTATCTTAAAGTTTTGATAATGATATAAACTAATTAGCTACAATGTGTTATAAGATACAAAACAGTGTAATTTGATAAGAAAGATTTATGTGACCAAAATATCTCTTAAACCATGTTGTTAAGGATGTAGAAAACTTATGCTTAATGTCTTCAAGTTATACATATGTGATTAGGGTCTGATCCTGCCGAAGAACAGATATAAGAATATATTTTATTAAAAAACACGGTCTTATTTAACACATGAACAACATCTAAAACGTAATATATAATATTAGGTTTATATCGCTTTTTTCATGCACACACAACCTAATATTTGCTATAGTGTAAATCTTATGATAAAAAATGATCACATATATAGAAGCTATATGTAAAACCTACACAAACTTCATTCATCTAAATATTTTTAACAGTCATCATTATCTACATTGATTTAAGGATGACTTTGTCTTTTATGATACAACATATGACAGATCCAGTTGAATGCTCTTTCAAAATGCCCATATAGATAGATAATAAAGAAGAGATTTCTATGGAATCAAAGAATTCGTATCTTTATGAATATACGAGTCTCCTAAATATATTTTTGTAATTTCAATTGTTTGGAAGAATTTTATAACGGAAAATAACGCTAATATCAGTGAATGTTTATAAGCTAAGTTTAGAGAATAATTTGTGTAAAAAGTATTTTAAAGCAAAAAGGGCTGTTAACATCTCATACATGAGAGATTTGAAAAATATTTTTTGGTATGATATTATTAAATGACAAGCATTCTTCACAAATATCATCTATGTATGGAGATGTATAGCTATATAAAAACGTAATCTTGGACATGTTAACTACCATAAACAACTATAAATTGAACAAAAATTTTTTTTTATTTTTATTTAGTATAATTTTGGGGAAAACTGTGCACTATATTTCAATGAAAACAACACTCTCATTGTAACACCTATTAACTTTTCAAAAAATGCTTACGCTCTCTAAGCTTTTACTGTTTACAAAAACACTCATGAGCATTTTTTTCGGTAGGTTACAACGAGATACTTAACTTATATGTAATTGATTTTGTAATTAGTGGATATGTACGAGAGTTAATCGCTTCTGAATATTTACGAGTAGTTAATCTAAGATTCTTCGAGTTTAATATAGGAAATACACATTCTAAAGTTATATACAAAAAATATATTCGATCAGTTTTAGTAAAGTTGAAAAAAAATTCGTATTTTTTTAATACTCACGAGTTTGTAAGATCAAACCCACATAGAAAACACCTGTAATTTGAATAACTTTGAATTTAAAAAAAAATCAATACGAAACTAAGATATTAAGATTTTTTTAAGAAAAAACGTTCAATTGTTTAAAAGACATGAAAATTATCAAGCCAGGACTGGCCATACGGCCAGAGACGTAGCTCAATCCTGTTCTTCGCTTTTTGAAAAATTGTATTTGAAATAATTTCAATGAAACTAGGTATATAAGAACACAATTACACTATTGAATATTTACACTTAATACATAAACGTCATCAAATTGACCTGAATAAGAGGCTACAACTAAAAACGAATTAACAATAAATATCGACCTTATAATTTTCTTATAGCGTATATTTTGTACAAACAGTTATGACAATGTTTTCATAATAATGAAACAGTTCCTGAAATTTTTATTCATATAACTTAGTGGAAAGAACTCGGTAGCTATTTAAATATAAACGAGTGTTTAACATGTTTAAAATGTAACTTAATTTTAGAATTAGCCAACATAATACGGCGATCTATTCGATCATATTGAGTAAGAGAAATAATCAGTAAGAACTCTGCCGTTTATGAGAACTAAAATTGATAGTTAAACAATTTTTTTGTTATTAAAATGACCAGTCTGTTATTCACAAACAATGAAGTATTTGGTTTATAAAAACAAATATTGAAATAAAGTTACAATAATAACAGAAGCTCAATTGTTCAAATACAAACTCCTAAAACTTTTACGGCATTTCTAGAAGATGTACAATCTCTCGGACAACCTCTACTATTAACTTATATATATATTCTTCTTTTTTACTGTTTGTAATCTACTATTTTGAAAATATTTTTGGATTATAAAAAGTATATCAAAATTATATGAAGTTCTATATTTAAATAAACACGATCAATTGCTGAAAAATAGAACACCCCTAGGACTATAAATTTACCTCAAAATTTCTTTGGACTACGGTATATTGATGCCTGCTTTTGTGACAATAGAAGCCAATATATTTCACAATGGTATTGGAAAATAATAAGGAAAACAAGTACGGCGATATCTTTTTATAGTAGCTTATATATAAATAAACGTATTTGGGTACATATGAATAATGAAATTCTCAGATTAACCCAAAGTCCAGAGATTTTTTTTGAGAGAGAGATAGCTTAAAACAATATATTTTTACTGAAAATAAGGTAATTCTCAACCCCTTCTGAAAATTTAGGACCAAATCGTACTTTAACTACACCGCCTTTAGCAATACTCTTATGATAAAAATCAAATATTGAAGATTTTCATTAAAAAAAGAACGATCAAATTTTATGGAAACAAGATAAACTATTAACAAAACATGTCCGTCTAATTTTTAGTATAGTTTAATCACATTTTGTTCATTTTATTACTGATAATCATAGTAACGCAAAATAAGTAAATTTCACAACAAATGCAATATTTAAACTTTCCCTTTCAATATCTTTCAAATTGCTGAAAATATATTAGAAAACCGTTAAATTTGGTCAAAATCTCAAAGTTTTAAGAAAAAAGACCTGCTAATAAAATTAATTTTCAAATGTTGAAATTTTAGTGAAAAAAATCGGTAAAAAAATAAGATTATTCAAATTTGTAATCTGTGAAAATTTAAGAATAAAAAGCGTAAAAATATTTTCCTATGACTTTATACCCTATTGGTAGCTTATTTTACATTAGAGCATTATAAGTCTTTCTGCACACAAACTATTTAAAGTCATTTTCAAGATGGAAAACACACATATTTTGGTATATAAGGGTTTGTCAACAAGATAATTTGAAAGTGGTCTCCATGTATTAATTAAAAAAAAACGTAACCGTCATAAAATTTACAAGCTAGCACATCTCAATTTTTAAAGAAACTAATTTACTCCCAAACATAATTTCGTCTTTTCTTTCATTTTTTTTCATATTTCTATGTGTGCGGGTGGCGGTAGAAAGTTGCATTTCAAATGAACTAATATTCATTTTATTTGTCATATATCAAAAATGTATTCAGTAACAAACTATTTTAAGAGTTTAAAATTCCGTTGTATAACGTGAGCTCAATATTTAAAAATGTAAATAGCAAAATAACGTGTAATTTGCTTCTACTTCGCCCTTGAGGTAATGGTAATTTATGAGAAAAAAATTTCGTACTTTAAATTTATTAAAAAGAGACACGTTCTATAATTTGTAATCGTTGAAAATTTAACTAAAAATATGAAATTAATCTAGAATTATTCAATTTTTGATTTTTAAAAAGTATTTGTTTATATTTAATTTTCATTATATACTTGAAATTTTATTCGAATTATAAAAAGCTGTCGGATATTATAAGACACAATAAAAAAAACAACATATTAGAATATTTTAACAATAAACAAAAGTCCATTTTTAGCCCAAAATTTAGTCGAATCGAAAATAATTTTGCAGAACGATAAATTTTCGCATTTTTTCTCTAATTTTGTAATCATGTTACCATCTCTCTATTTGAAAGATTCTTTAACGATAATTTGAATACATCAAAATGCTGAAAAATACCGTTTAAAACTCAACTTTCTTCATATGTTTTATAATAATAATCCAAGTAATACCACCATAATTGGTTCATAACATGTTAAACGCCTATTTTTCTTAAATTCACAGAGAATCCTTGCTTTTACATCGAAATAAATAATTTCAAAATGCTATAACAAATTACAATGGCACAAAACCACACTGTCGATGGATACTTTTAAGTATAGAACAGAGGTAATTTTAAAAATTTCTTGTTTCCTTTATGCAAGAGAATCTACAGCAGGAATTGTTAGATCATTCTCAGACTCAGTGAACGGGAACAGACTCTAAAAATTGTCTCTTTGAAAAAGGTTAGATGGCACGAGCCATAATCATTCATGATTATGTTGTGATTTTCACACATACTGACATTTTGTGGACACTCTGCATATATACATTAATAGACAAAAGTTATTAGGATATTTATTAAATCCTCACCAACCACGTAACAGATACCTAAAGTTTAGTAAGACGCTACAATCTTTTCTGCTTTATCAATAAATAAAAAAGTTTCAATTTCCGTTAAAAAGAAATGCATTATTTTTTTAACTATATATAACAGCACTCTTAATGCCACCTGTCAAATGTTTTCGTTACTTTTTTTCATTTTCAACGATAATGATAAATGATAATGCTGAGACTTTTGCTGACATATGGTTCAGAATTTGAAGTTGTTCCGCAATACAAATTTAAATATTTATTCAATATTGTCTAAACCCAGAAACACTTTAAGCTGGTTGCAAAAAGAGAACACTACAAGTGATGTTAAAAAGTTAATAAACCGCTTCTTTATTTCACCTCTTTCTGGTGGGTGTTCAATTATGGACTTTGAAGCTTTTTTCATATAAATAAGAAAACCGACTTGCTACTAATTTTAAGCACTGAAACCTAATGATATAGAGTTGCTAATAAATGTATATGAAAATGGCCCTCAAACTCACCGCGGATTATGGTAGTGTCACGCCTCTTTAATTTTTAGAAGAGGACAACGTTTATAGATATAGGGATGGTTACTTTGTTCAATAACTACCACCATAATTATTTTAATATCATCAAAGTTCTTTAACCTAACACCGTTTAGTTGTTTTTTAAAAAGACTTAAGTCTAAATGTCTTTACAAAAGTATTTGAGCCGGCAACCTTCTTAAGCATTCCAGATATACCGTTGGGCTATCATTAACTTTTCACATAAGATGTAGTGTCCACTGATTCAAGTGGTCTCATTTCATTAAAAACACTGATAAAGCGCATTAAATTATTATGCAATGACCTTAAATGTACGTTCACGTCCTAATGTACCGAATTCCAGAATCGTAATGGTTGAGCTGTCTCTCATGTTTCTAAATTATCTAGTGTTACAATGACCATTAATTGATATTCCATATGAGATATTTTTCTCAAAGTAAATGTAATTCTAAATTAATACATAGATCAAATATATTCAGATAAACTACCCAAATTTGTGAGCTTTTCTGTCTAATTCTAGATGGAAGCGACAGACGTGTTGCTCCCACGACATTGAAAGAAATCTACAAGTTGAGGTCGAGCTATCATAAACTCGAAGCAATTTTGGACAAATGTAAGCCTATTACTCCTTCACCTTTCTAATACAGGAGGTGTTCCCTGAGACAAAGAGATCGAGTCAGAAGGAGATGGAGGGGGTTTTAAGAATACAGAATTTTTAGGCAAAGCAGCATGAGCGGAAGATACAGATACTGTGGATGCAGAAGTAAAAGCGGATGTGGTAGGCGCAGACTCTTGGAATGTAGATGCATAAGCGGAAGGTGCAACTTTGCGGATGTATAAGCAAAAGAGGCAGATGCAGATGAAGCAGACAGAAGGGGTTCAGATACATAAACGGATTTCAAGCCTTCATTAGAAATCATGACCGATCTGCTATCTAGAAACTTAAGCTTGAAGCATCGTGCAAAACGCTCAAGAACCGATAAAAAAAAGAAACTGCATAATTGCCTCTAAAGTTCTCTTAATGCGATCTACATAGACTCACACATGGGTGAAAGTTTTCAAAGCTTTTGGAGTATACGAAGTATCCTGAGATGGATGCAAGGGCGGTAGTGCGCGAACTCAGGCTTCTTCAGGCGAGATATAAATCTCTTCATGAAGGTTTTAAAATCCTGCCTAATAGAGGAGGATGCGGAAGTAAAGATGTCGAGAGTCACAAAGGAGTATTGATAGTAACAGTCTAAAAAGGTGATTACCCAGAGTCTTTAGAGATACATCTCAAACTGAGAAGGAGCCTAGCAAGGAAACAACCAATCACCTTTCCTTACTATCAAAGAAGTCGTAAAAATTCTGTAAAATTGCTCCATAAGACCAATAAACTTTGGATAGTAGGAATATGTACGAAGCCGGTTAACCAAACAAGTGTGAAAGTTTTGTAAAGAGCTCACTCTTGAACTGGGTGCTTCTGTCTGCCACTATGCGAAGTGGAACTCCAAATTTGGAAATCAATTGCATAAAAGTATATGAAACCGATTTTGCGGTAATGCCGGGCATAGGAAAACCTTTCATCCATTTCGTATTACGGTCCAGTAAAGATAGCGGCAGGCGGTAGAAGAACTGCCAGGAGATGAAGCAGGAGGAAAGGGTTCGACGATATCTAGGTGAACCCTCTCAAAGGGTTGTCATGGGATTTTCTTGCTGTTCTGCACAAAACTTATTGTGCCGGTACACATTCGAAGTCTGCCGTTCATGTCACTCACGCGTCAACAAACAAATATTTTTACCAAAATTTGGCCAAAATTACTGTGCCCTGATGAGCCGAATGGACGCTTTGTTAGAAAAGTTTGTTAGAAAATAGAAAAGATTTGAACTAGTCTCTGTAAGCAGCAACCTCTGGATCAATCTCCTAAAGACGAGCAATGATGCTGAGGTCAACTGGAAATAGAGAGAAGGCAAAGAAACACCTTGAGAGATCTTCAATAGTGACATTGTCATAGCCTTTAGCATATATTCTTAGCGGGAATCTGGCGGTATAAGGTAGAAACGAGGGGCTTGTAAACTGTACAAAGCGTTACATATCTACCGTCAAAGTAATGCTCAAAGTGCAGCAGAGATAAATGGTCAGCAAGGAGTTCACGCTCGAAAGACGATGACCTGCGATACATCTCAATAAGTTTTTTACTAAAGAAGTCAATAAGAGAAGGGATGATGTTTCCAATCTGACAGAACATTGGCAACTGATGAAGCGTCAGTGAACAGATGGAGGTGCGTAACATCAGCGCTGGCAAAAGTAAGAACAACAGCAGAAATGATTGCAGATTGTATCTCTTGAAAAGCAAGTGCATCTTTGCCGGTCCATGGCATAGGAAAGGACTTAGAGGACAAGAGGGTAATTAATGAGGGTGAAATTGGGTGTGGGTAAGCTGCAAAATTCGACAATACCAAGAACCGACGAGAGGAAGCGTAATCCGGTGCTTGGAAAGGAGGAGATCTTCTTCTACTTGGCAATAGGATCAGAAAGATCCACCGAAGAAATATTAATGCCAACGAAGTTTAAAGAGAATTTAAAGAAAAAAACATTTGTCAAGAGACAGCATAAAGAGCTTTCATGAAGGAAATGGAAGACCCGACGAAGGCGGAAGCTTGTTCCAATTCAGAAGTGGATAAAGTAATGAGGTTATCCATATAAAAAAAGACAAAATGAATTTCACGGAAGATAGATGCCTGGGATGAATGATGTGACTGTTGTTCACGTCTTTACTGATCTGCGTGGTGCAGGATTTTTCTTCTTTGATCTGGTCTTCTGCTGGGAACTATTACTGTTTGTTGTCTGCATCCTTTCTCAGGGAGATTAGTTATGAAATAAAAGTAGTTCATCCTCATCCTTTTCTTGAATCTCACTTTTTTTCGTCGAACTAGTTCTTGTAGGGTTGAAACACTTCTGAAGGCATCTCCTTAAAAGTATGTTCTTCTGCTAGAGTCGTCTTTGTAGAGCGTCTCCTGCTTGAGAATAACGTCTGCTTGAGAGGGTGTTCGGCTTCTGCTTGAGAGAAAGGAACTTCTGCCTGAGAGAGAGAGAGGGATTTCTGCTTGAGAGAGAGAGATAGAGAGAGAGAGAGAGAGAGAGAGAGAGAGAGAGAGAGAGAGAGAGAGAGAGAGAGAGAGAGAAGAGAGAGAGAGAGAAGAGAGAGAGAGAGAGAGAGAGAGAGAGAGAGAGAGAGAGAGAGAGGAACTTCAGCTTGAGAGAGGAACTTCTACTTTAAGAGAGTATTCGACTTTTGTGCCGCCAATATGAAATGGCAGGTAGTTTGGAGTTATTTCTTTTCTTCTGCCTGTTCCTCCACTTCACTGGTTGTAGTTGATGTTCTCTTGAAGACTCTCTTGTAAGCATTAAAACTGCTTTTTTGGATTGAATAATTATTTTAAAATCACATTCTGTTATATTTACCAGCTTCGCTGACATTTTTACACTACATATTTCTCAAGTACACTTAGAATTAAACCATGTTTACAAACTTAAATTATTTGAAAAATGCCTATGACAAAAATCCATAAAACAATTTAGGCGAGAAATTTATAAATGCACAATAATATCAGAGATATCTACATAATATAACAAAAATATCAATTATTATTATTAAAAAAAACATTACAAGTCAAACATTATTTCATAGAAACATTATTATTATTATTCATATTTCATAAAAAACCATAGATAATTAACAATTAAAATCAATACATTTTATATTAAAAAAATAATATAAAGTAAATTACATGTCATGAACCCATTTTATTAGAAGATAAAAAGTCGCATATTTTGGGAAGATCAAAAATTACAAGAATTAAAAATAGTAAATGTTCAAAAGATCAAGGTTAGTAGGTAGTCTAAATCAATATTTATGTGTTATCTATTTATTTAGTATAATATATATATATATACAGTATGTATATATAAATATATATATAGATATATATATATATTATATATATATAATATAATATATATAATATAATATATTTAAGTCTAAATCTATATTTAAGTATATCTGTGTAATAATATTTGTATATAATATATATTTCTTACTATATAATAATACTTGACTAATCTCATCAGCCCAACTTATTCATCAATCCCAATCTTACAACTCTTTACTTATCAGAGATAATGGCTAACTAGTATATATATATATATATATTATATATATTAATATATATATATATATATATATAGTATATACTGTGGTCTCGCCTACTAATTCCTCCTCAGACTCGCTCTGCTGTCACCCGTATTAGCCGACTGTCGATCGTGTGAATAGTTATATGATTCCGATGATGAAGGTGAAACCTAGTATATTGCATATGAGCTCACTCACTCTAGCTCTCAGTGTCGCGCCTGTTAAGTCTATATTGCTCCGATCCATTGTTCGTCTTATCGTGATTGACTTACGATATGCAACTATTTATATATTATACTAATTATATATATATTACATTATATATAATCATAAAATTATTATATAGTATATTATATATATGATATTAGGTATATTTATATACTATATCATATATATAATATATTATATATAATATATTATATAAGTTATAATACCATATAATATATATTATATATATATAATATAATCATATATATATATATAATATATAACTATATCATATATCTATATATATATATTACATATATATATATATCAGTATATATATACATACTTATATATAATATATATATTATATAGTCTTATTATAGGTTATATATATATATATATAAGACTCACTATTATATTATATATTACTAATATATTATATATATACATAATATACTACTATATATATTATATATATAATTTAATATATAATATAGTAATAATATATATCATATATATTACTCTATTTACATAATATATATATTAGCTAATACCCCCAACAACTAAATTATAGTAAAACATTATCTAAACCCAATAAAAAATTCTATCACATATAGTATATATATATAATATGTTATATAATATAATATATAATATATATATATATATTATATTCATATATATATATATATATATAATAATATATTACTATATATATATATATATGCCATATATGCCATAAGTAAGGGAGTGAAGATATAATATAATATATATAATAATACATTATATATATATACGATATATGTATGATATACTATATAACTTATATATATGTATATTATATATATATTATATAATATATCATAATATATATATATAATATATATGTATATATGCTATATACTATATAAATTATATATATATATATAGTATATATATATATAATAATAATATATATATATATCTTATATATATATATCAATATATATTTTATATATAATATATTATATAATATATATATAATATGTTATACCATTAATATTGTATATATATATATATATATATATATATATATAATATATATATATAATATATATAACTTAATATAATATTATATATATCATATATACTTATATATATAGTTAATTATAAAAATAATATTATATAATATATATAATTATATATAATATATAAATATATATATATATAATATATATAATTATTATATATCATATCATATAATGCCCTATAACTTTAATATATGCCTCTTTGTTTTCTTTCCAATGACTCTTGTGCTTCAGTCTCTCCGTATGATTGCATCTCGTTATATAAATCGCTACCAGTATTGACTACTCCGACTACGATACATCTCGTGGGACCCTATGATCCTGTGCACTAATCTCTCTCTATTATTCATCTAATCACCCGCGATCAGTGTCCGTTGTCGATGCGTACGGATCTGTGTGTGATCATCTCCGTCTCCTCCCTCACCCACATCTAATAAGAGAGTCTAGTATCTCCAAGATGAGTACGCGCAGACTTCTCTCTCTTCAGCGCATCCTCTGTATATATAGTGTGTGCTAGATAGAAATACTCCTATAACCTTATATGAGGTGTCCTGCGGAATCGTTAATAGCCGGTATTATATAATATATATATTATATATTAATTTTTTTTTTTTATATTAATATTATGTATTTTATATTAAGATATTTATCATTAAATATTTATGTGTGTGATATTTATGATATAGAGTAATAATCTTATGTGATGAATTGCCGAAATCAATATATGTTTTTTTTTTTATATTTATCTATATTAAAACAACGCTACTATAATATATTACACGCAACACAAAAATGTGTTTGTTTTGATCTTAGACATCTGTTTAGGCAACGCGGTGTGCAAATTTTCAACATACCTTTGCTTTTCCAAGGTACTCGTGACAAAATTTGTGGCACATCAATTTGGGAATCTCTTATTAGGATTCAACGGTTACATTACACCACACACAACACCAAATACAACCACACCACCACCACAACGCACAACAACAGTAACATATACGTCAGCCCTATAATATATTATACTCTCACTTATTGCTTAAGTCCACAAGTCGGATCCGCATCAATGTATATACGATGGGCTATATCAGTGTATTGAGTGTACATCGCCCACTATACAGTCTTAATAATATCAAATGCACACGTAAAAATACACGTATACTCTGATAAGTCGAGCTTGCCCCGAAATAATGATCTAATTACGTGTTATTCATACCCTTCCATATAATGCATGTACGTAAGACATGTCAGGTCCAGTGAATAACTCTATCTCGCTGAATACTATTACCACAACGTTAAACAAATATACTCAAAATACTATATAAACTAAACACAAATATAAAATCACTCTAATAATTATATATTTAATAGTTTTCATTTATTATATAATATTACGCATAACTACTACTAATATTTGACTACATATAAGGCATATTAATATACACTAATATCAATTATAATAGTCAAATTAATTCATAAGGGCTAATAACACTAACATATTTATTACCCTAAACCTCATAGTAAATAAATAACTTTAAATACTATACTGTAACTATAGCGTAGCTTACGTTTATTACATTAATTCATAACACATTATATTCTTAAATATATTCGTGATCTAGTTTATAACTAACCTATATAAGTATACTCCCATTACTTCTTACACAACAACTCACATCATAGCTTTCTCTATAACTGCACATAAAATATACTCACGTAATATGATATCTATGATTAATTAATATTGTTTTATATACTACCTAATATTGTTAATATTACATATATATAGTATATATAATATATTTAATTAACACTTAATAAACTACGTATATTAACACTAATATTTAACAAGACTTAGCAAAAATATAACATAGTATAAAATTTATTTTTATTCATATTATTAAATTTCAATTTACATTAATTAATAATTGCATAATAAATAACACATAATAAATGACACACAATAGATGATATAACAATACTCTAAGTATAGTGAGGATGTGTATACTCACTTATATACTTTTTATATATAGTTAAACATATCTAATTAATATCGCTTTATCATGATTACTATATTAAGGATAATACTTAATATTAGATTAATATAATATATATTTTATAATATTCCTACTATACTATACTCTTATAATTTTGTTTAGGACCCCTACCCCTCCTATTTATAATCTAGAAAATATTTACATCGGCTCAATAGAATGACTGTGTGTTATAAAGTATAATTTAATAGTGCTACACGCGCATTTACAATACATAAGTATAGGCGATTTGAATATATGCTAACATGTGATAAAGCTCACTAGTATATATATTAAATGCTTAATCATACCATATTATTTAGAAAAGAATATCACCCTATCCTTCAACCGGATAAGCCCAACGCGACTATCGCCCTGACAAACGAAGTATTTCAATCAATCAATATCTACGTGAATCAATAATGAAGTACTCACTTATAGAATAAGAATGGTTGATATAATAGCGTAATTCATATCTAATAGTAAGTGAACTCAATAACTATAAATAATGAATACCATCAACTTATATTGAATGACAAAATAATAATACTGAGCCAATCTATTATTGTAAATACAGATGTAAATAAATATCATAATTAAAAGAATATCATTGAAGTCAAATAATTAAATAAATCTTAAAATATTTTTTAGTTACATTTTACTGATCAAGTTAGTGTACTAAAATATCTCCAAGTAAGATACATATCTCACCTAATATGATAATAATACTTTAATCACTCATTCAATTTGCATAGTATAGTTAATAATGTGTGTAAGACTAAGGTACTACTGAATAATAATGATCACATCAAAGCTCTGAAAGGTAGCATATAATGCACTTACTACACTACCTATACACTATATATACGAGTAATGGAGATGATTATAATAGTACTGGAACTTAACTTCCAGCTTTATACACCATTACGGTATATTTATTATGTATGATCTATCCCCCTCTTCAATAGTAATTATACATCCACCTTTATGCGGTGGACGTACTAATCCCTCCTAGTAGGATTAATTTCTCCTTCAGGAGTATATATTACTATATTATAATAATATATATCGGTGGTGTTGCTGGTCATTTTATTAGTTACTCATTTGTTTAAAATATTGATTATTTTTATATAATCAGTAGTTAAGGTTACGTTATCATGTTTAAATATATATATATTTATCAATTATATAGATTATACATGATTATTTAGGCGATTCTGAAATAAATTAATACACTGATTTAGGTGGTAAGAGACATAATGTAATGAGTTTTTGTGATTAATAATAGATATTTATTACTTTGTTGATTTAATACCTGACGATGATGTGTTTTGATAAGAAACATGAGTACGTATGAATTGTAATAAAGATTTTTGTTGATAGTAATGTCAGAGTTTTTAGTACCTGAAGATAAATTTAGCTAATTGTTTACTATAATTCGTTTAATTTACATAAGTATTTTCAATAAATTGATGATGCTATTACTAGAGACGTTGTTATGGACATCTTATGAATGAAGACAGTTAATATAGTATCAGTATATATATACTTATGTCAATATAATATTCTATAGTCTCAGAGATGCTGGTAGTATCTATGTGATAATTTAGATTGTAAACACTTTGTTAAGTGGATTATTTGTATTAGTAATTATTAATTTACTACGTCCATTTTACCTGAGTATTTAATTACATTAAGGGCATCAGCACCAATTAACGGCTTGATGCTCTTACTTATACCTGTACTATTTAATCTACACCTTTCTTCAGTAGTAGTATATGATTAAGTTACCCGAGATTTAGTGGGTCTTTCTCAGGTTTAATTTGAATCAATCTCTCCGGTAGTATGATATTCTCATAATGTTATGATATTTGTGTACTTATACATAGTTGTCTTATACTTATAGGAGTGCCTAATCAAATCCCATCTATGTATGATGCGTTGTTGACTATTTATTATAATATCTACAGTATTATTTGGTAATATAACATGATTAATTTACTTTTGATAAAAGAGTATAGGGAGGGTATGCGGTACTTTAAATTAAATAGTTAGTTGTAAGTAGTATATAATAATATAAAATATAAATATTTCTAAATAGTTAACCTTCAATAGTTATAATAATTATTGACGTTATATCAATAAGGTTAATTATTAACAAGGAGCACATCCCCGTACTGTCAGGTATTTTTACTCTATTTCGGTAAGAGGTTCAATTTTATTTCATTTCTTTTTGTGTTTGTCTTGAGGAAATAAAAAAAAAAATATTCTTCCTATCGTAAGTTTAAACCTTTAATTGTTTATTATATTAAATATTTTTAACTCATATTGAACATAAAATCAGGACTGTGAATAAATAACGCTATGCCCGTGAGGGGTGTAGTATAAAAAAAAAAAAAATAAACTTCATTTAACATTCAGTCCACTTAAGGATGAAATATTCTCGGGTTAGGTCAATAATTTTCGTGATTAGAAACATGAATATAAAGTTAAGAGTGAGGTAACTTATTCATTACTGATTGTAGGTAAAGGAGAAGGTTTCTCTATTAGATCACTCTATGGAATTATTTAGCTTAATATGTCTTAATGTTATATTCATAGGTTCAATATCGATGTCATATTATATTAATACTTACTCATAATATGAGAACGTAGTGACACTCTTATGATGAAGTATGGATGTTATTAAATTCTTATAGTGATCGTATGTGATAATTATTTTTGATAGGTTGTTGACTCTTTGATTGTTTTCTTAAAATCTTGGCAAGTTGCATCTCTTTTTAACTTCTCTTTTTAATTGAATCCTGTTTAACATTATAAGCGGCTCAGCCCAAAGGGCTGTCTTAGTTACCCTTACTTCAGTAGTTACTTATACACCCTCTTCTATTAGGTACTTCCCTCTAGTTTAAGATGCGTGTCAATTACGTGCATCCTCTCTTAGGGTTAGTTTATGCATTTACATAAAGATAAGTGCTTAATCCTGTAAGTCATTTATACTAGTGCCTATCAAAGCGAATATTATTTTTTTTTTGTCTCTGCTTTATTGTTTAACTTTGATCCTATCTATTTAGTAAAATTGAAACAAATGATATTTTAATACTTGAAAGGTGAGGGTGTCATAGCGGTGTTTCTTTAAAAAATAGTTATTATATTATAATAACTTTGGAATGGAATTAATATAATAATATATAATTTGCATGTTTAACCTCATGGAATATAATAAAGCTGATTAGGTTCATACAAGAGTAAGGCAATTCATTACCCCCATTAGGGTTTCTTCTCGGTAGGTTATATAGTGTTGCTTTATAGATACTGCTTGTGATTGATTATAGAAAACTGTTTACTTACTCGTATAAAAATAGTTATTGGACGTTTATTAGTATTTAATAATATTACCTATGTACCTCGAGTATGATAATTGAAACATCGTGGTTAGTAAGTTGAATAGAGAAAATTGAATAAGTAAGTCTGGGAGGTTAAAAATATATATTGTTAAGATTTACGCAATAGTTGTTAAGCGCTCTAGAACTGATTTGGTTGTCGTTAAGTCAACCACTGTCTGAAGCCATAGGAGTGTTCAATAGTGGTTGTGTGTTGATTAACTTTAGGTATTCGTTCATAATAATTAGATATATCTGCCCTTCATCGATCCTATTGAAGGCTATTCATTTATGCGTTGGTCCTATATATATTGAACAGAACTGTATTTTGACTTAGCTTTTGTTGTGTTTGTTTTAGTTTGTGGTTATGGGTTTAATAGTTGTTGTTTAGTAATGATTTTGATGTTGCTGTTGCTATCTTAACGAGACACTATTATTTAATTATACCCCTTATTGTATACTTGATTAATGGTAATTTCGTATTTTCAGTGACATTGTTATTTTTCTTGAGCTATTTATCTTTTACTTCTGATGGATGGACACCTTTAACATTCGTTACCATATTTAGAGCTGATTATTACATCCGAATTTTCGTCAGTAAGACTATTTATTCTCAGCTTATTTATAGTTATGTTTGACAGTATAGATGACCTTAACTCATTCTGGTACTCCTATTACGAATGTTCCTCTTTTATCTATAAATTATTTCTACGAGGACCTTTACAATAGTATTTCCTTATAGAGTCAGGTGACTTGATTAATTCATCACAAAAGTGATAAATTTGATAATCATTTAAACTTACTCAATACGGATCCTAATCCATAGTCTGTTACAAACCGTATGCAGGGTAAAAATTGGAATCATAAAATTTTCGTCATAATAGTGATATATAAAAATAGATTCCTAAACCCCTTCAAAGATACGCGATGTTATATTTATAGACTTACTGACAATATAAGGAATTCGTTAATGTCATATTATAAGGTTATGGCAATAATACTCCGTTTAAGCATCAATGACTTCATTAGCAAGCATTCCGAATGATGTTTCAAGATCTCTTAATAATGGTTCATGGAAGAATATTTTTCATCATAAATAACCTATTAAATGATAAGGTATAGTTTAATATGGATGATTAAAACTTTCTATCATGCGATTCTTTATTAAAATGTTTCTCATACTAGAGTATATATGCTTAAATTAAAATGGATTTAGTGCTGTTATGAAGATGTGTATGTGAATATCTTTGTTAATGTTACATGTTTATTCTTGCTTAATGATGGGCATAAATGGTGAGTAACCTTTAGTGTACTTGTGAAAAATGTTCTTGATTATGTTATGAAGCACAAAAAATGGAAGAGTCCCAAATGTTCGACAGGTCACATAGTCGACATTTTTACGATATATCGAATTTTTTTTAAATCGATATATCGATGTAAAAAAATTAAATCGATGCCTGTCGACTATTTTTGATCGTTACGATTTAATGTGTCGACGATTTGGACATTAGTTATAGTTATCCTAGTTTATTATAGGGTTATCTACTAGGTTATATTATTTAACACTAGTATGGATAAATCGATTTTATGAGTTTACCCTTAACCGTTGTTTGGATCATTCCAAGAATGAGCCCCTATAGAAAAAAGTAATCACTAGTATTTTCGTTACTCAGTTAGTTTAGTTATATCACTTATAGTTTAAGTTATACTAGTTTTTACATAAAATATGTACTATCAGTTTTAGTTACCTACGTTATATTATAATATAAATATTAAATAAGAATATCATAGTTTAATAGTTATTAACTATAGTATTATTTACGTTTACAGTTCACTTATTATTACTGATTTAAGTTACACTACGTTATTATCGTTTACGTTCACTCTGATTTATAGGTATATTACCTAGTTTATAGTTCCGTACCTAGTCTTTATAGTTTATTAGTTTAACCTGTTAGATTTAGTCACTCAGTTTAGTAATTTACTTTATACACTTGTATTTAGTTATATAGTATATCATAGTTTCTAGTTTAATCTTCTTTTCGTTTACTTTAGTTTAATACGTTCCTAATTTGGTTAAGTGATACTCATCTACAGATTTAGTTTTTTAACATATAGTTTTTAGATTACTACTTTTATAGTTTATACTCTTATTATATGTATTATTACGTTACTAATAGTTAGTTACTATAATAGTTTTAGATCACTAGTTTCGTTTAGTTTTAACTAGTTTCGTGATTCATCTACGATTACTACTAGTTATTATTATACTTAGTTTTATTTCTGATTTATACTCGTTTAGTTATATTCTGTTTGAGTTTTAGTTACTTAGATTTTATAGTTTACACTGTTTGTTCCCTAGTTTATGTTATTATGATTCCCTCAAGTTCGATTAACCTTAGTTTTAATATATTTAGTTACTATGTATTTGTTACACTAGTTTAGTTTAGTTCCATAGATTGCGTTTATCTACTGTATTATGTTATGGTTCATCATACTATACTGATTGGTTACTATAGTTTAGTTGTACTGGTTATAGATTCTCTATTACATGATTT
This sequence comes from Trachelipus rathkii, assembly GCA_015478945.1. NCBI lineage: Eukaryota > Metazoa > Arthropoda > Malacostraca > Isopoda > Trachelipodidae > Trachelipus > Trachelipus rathkii. The sequence continues at coordinate 32,047 of JABUQX010056215.1, read as the reverse complement.
AGTTATAACCTTATAGTTACGTTTACAGTTTACAAGCTCATACAGTTTAGTTCTATACAGTTTCGTATCCTCTAGTTTAGTTTTAAGTTACTGATTATTTAAGTTAACTATCGTTCAGTATTCAACTGTTTAGATTACTCATCGTTTCGTTCTAGTTATTTATGTTACTATGTTTCTGTTAACTACATAGTTTCTAGTTACGTTCTCCATACGTTTAGTATCGTTAACTTATAGTTTAGTTATGTATTTGTTTCGTTATGTATCCTCTTAGTTAGGTTTACTCGCTTAAGTTCAGTTACCTAGTTTAAGTTCAGTTATTAACTTAGTGTTATTAATCAGTTACACTAAGTTTCGTTATGGTTTACCTAGTTTCAAGTTATACCTAGTTTAGATAACTAGTTTGTTACATCTATGTTTAGTATTTATTAACCTTAAGTTATAAGTTATCACTATAGTTTACTATAGTTGTTATAGATTTACCTACAGAGATTTTGAGTTTATCATATTAGTTTATATACTTAGATTAATAGTTTAGTTCGTTTATTATAATTATAAGTAAGTTTATCACTACGTTAAGGTTGTTATACTTAGTTTCAGTTTCTGTAACTAGTTTTAGTAAGGTATTCCCTACCATATTTCGATTATGTTCAACTGTTATGTTAGTTAAATTAAGTTTTGTCTAATAGTTAACTATAAGTTTTATGATTAAGTTCTACCTATCGTTTAGTTTACAGCTTATCCTAGTTTAAAGTTAAGTTAAACTTAGATATAAGTTTAATGATATTAGGTTATTCCCTAAGTTTTCTAGTTAGTTATAGTTCAGTTATAGATTAATAATCATAGTATTCTGAATTATACGTATATAACTAGTTTAGTACTTAGTATTTATGGTAGATTTAATGAGAGTGCAGATACAATTTTACACTTCAACTAGTTTAGTTACTTATTTAGTTTAATAGTTACTATGTTTTTCTAGTTATATATCTAGTTTTATTTGATATTATCACCTCAGTTTTTGTATCACCCAGTTTGTTTACAATACACTCAGTTTTAAGCTTTTGTTATTACTGTTTCAGTTAACTAGTTTTAGTTACTAGTTTTAGTTTAATGAGTATTTATTTATATATGATTAACAAAATAAATATATATATATATGATTTATATATTATCATCTAAGTTAAGTATTAAAGTATTAGTGGTATAATGTCTACAATTTACAGTTACAGTTCGTACATGACTTATTTAAATAGTATTTAAATTTATATCTAGTTAGCTAGTTCAACTTAGTTTAAGTTAACTAAGTTTCGTTCGTTATACTAGTTCAGTTTAATCATAGTTTACGTATTCACTATCTGATTTCATATTTATCTAGTTTTAGTTTTCGTTATAACTATAGTTACATTTACTAACTCGTATTTCGCTTCGTTCTATAAGTTATAGTTATATAACTATAGTTATCTAGTATTATAAGCTATTAACCTCGTTTTAGTTCACGTAGTTTATAAGTTATATTAAGTTTATCACACGTTAATTACCCTAACTGTATATTCAGTTACGGGTACGTTGTTTACGTTTACCTAGTTTCGTTAGGTTAACCTGTCATGATATATTCATTATACCTATTTTACTCGAGTTATACAGTTATTACTAGTTTAAGTTTAAGTTAACTAGTTTTAAATCGTATTAGTATTAAGTTAATACTTAATAAGTTTTAAGTATTATATAGTTAATACTAGTTTTAAGGGTATTACTTAGTTTTCAAGTATAACTAGTTTAAGTTAAAACTAGTATTAGCTATAGTACCTATGATTGTATAGTTTCTAGTTGCGACTAAGTTTATGATTACCTACGGTATTCGTTAACTAGTTAGTTATAGTTACTATGTTTAGTTATAGTCATACTATTTAAGTATAAGCTATAACTATATATATATAGTTGTTCGTTAACTAAGATTTAAATATTACTAGTTTAGTTTAAGTTACTAGTTATATAGTTAGTTATAACTAGCTTTAATTCAACTTATGAGTTGTAGCTTTAGCACTATCATAAAAGTTATTAAGTTATAATAAGTTTAAGTTTATACTCTACTAAAATAACTAGTTAAATAATATCATAATTCACTGTATTTAATTATATATATCACTTAAAAAACTCGTTAACTACCTACTAGTTCATACTATCAACACTAGTTTAAATACAAATCACTTATAACTAGTTAAACCGCACGTACTCAAGTTTATAACTAACTATATATTTCTAATATCTTAAATCTAAGATTGCATACGTTCAACACTCAGTTCACTAAAGTTTAACTACAACTAGTCTCATTCAATGCTCTTTCTGATCAACTTTTTCGTTATATTCTAGATATAGTAATTATTAGCCTTTTATGTATCACAGGCTAATACTCTACTATATATCACACTCCCTCAGATCACGATACTTACTATTAACTACTAACGCACTCTCGTTCATAATCTACTCCTCGATTTTATATACTCACCCACTAGTTACCTACACTCACTAGTTCTACTCACTCACTAGTTTCAACTCTACTATATAATCTAAGTTACTAACATACACTAGTTATCATATATCACTAGTTTTTAACCTATAGCTTACTGTTATACTCACTCGTTATATACTATCACTCCCCTACGTTATACACTTTATCAATCACCCTCGTTCCTACACCGTGTTTCTCTCATTACTACCTTAAGTTCCTCATTATCTCACTTAGTTTATTACCCTCCCCTTATAGTTATATCTACTGACTAGTTAATACTATCACCTCGTTCTCACTTATACCATATGTTTACTCCCTCGTACTTCATAACTCCTCATAGTTCCTATACATACTTGGTTACTACCACTCCCGAAGTACCCTCCTAGTTATCACTATACCACTATCGATTATACTCTCCATCCACTCTGATTGTACTCACAACTATAAACTCAGCGTATATATATACTATATATATAGTATATATAGTATACTATAAGTGAGTCGAGGTTCGAGCCACTCTGCGGGTGCGGTGTTTGTGGGACTTTCCGCGCAGGGATTCCTGCTGCGTCTGGTGGTCAGCTAGTGACCTAGGGGTAGACATCATATTACGGCTCTGCTGTTTAGTGCTGTAAGGAGCTCAGACTGCACACTCCATAGTACGGAGACTCTTAAGCTTCTCCATATACACCACTTCGCACTCCTCCTCCCTCTATGAACACATACGGGGTAGGCTTCCATATTGTGTTTCTATGATCAGGTAGGCTAGCCCGTTTAGACTCACTCCTACGGATGCCTCTCAGCAACTTGTATCTACACATCGTCCTCCACTTCTCATACCTAAGGGGTCGAGCACCCACTCTTAGGGCTCCTTCTAGGCTCAGGGGCTTGGGCACTTTAATCACCCAGTTGAACCATCCTATCTGCCAGTCATCAGAATGAACCGCACCAGCATGAAGCATCCATCTGAAGGTGGTATCACCGACAATTGACGGCACTCCAGATGACGTAATAAACGCTGAACCATCTAACGCTTGGCCACAACAGTTCAGCCAATCAAAGTTTGAGGCCTGCTCAAGTTTGAAGTCATCAAAAGCTGAGCTCCATCAAAGCTACGTATTAGTTGAGGCATCAAATGGTTGAGGCCATCAAAGTTGAGTCACAGAGTTGAGGCATAAAAAATATCGAAGGTGTGGGTGCGTATGTGTAAGTGTGTGTGTGTGAGAGTGTAAGGGTGTGTGTTGGCTAGTGTTAAGTGTCTATGGCGAGTGTACGTGCGGTATAAGTGTCACTAGTGTGTGTGAGTGTCTATGGGCTAGTTGAAGTGTCTATGGTGAGTGTCAAGTGTGTATAAGTGTCTATGGCTTGGTGGTGTAGATGTGTGTATCTGTGTGTGAGTGTTTGTGTGTGTGTTGTTTGTAAGCGAAAGTGTGAGTGTATCTGTGTGTGAGTGTACGTGTATATACCTGGTATGTGTGTATGTGTGTTTTGGATGTTGTACAGTAATATTAAAAATTATAGTATTATAATAATATATTACATAAATAAAATATAAATATATATATTATAAACATGATATATAGTATATATATATCTAGTATATATTATAATATATATATATATATATATATATATATTATATCATATATATATATAATATAATATAATATATTATATATTATTATCGTCATATTAATATATATATATTAATACTATAAATATAACTAGTATATTATATATATATATTATATATAGTAGTAAGAATATATATATTATATATTATATAGTATAATATATATATAGTATATATTTATTATATAACTTATATATATATATTATATATATATATATTGATATATATATGTATTATATATTATACTATTAATATATTTATAATGTATATATATTATATATATATATCTATTATATATATTTATATTATATATATATTAGTATATATACTATATATATATATATATAAATATACTTATATTTATATATTATATATATATATGTTATATATATACTATATATATAGATAGTATATTATATATAGTATATAATATTTATTATATATATATAAATATATTGTATTATATATATTTATATATATATATATATATAATTAGTATATATATATATTCTACGATATTGTATATCTAAGATATATATATATATATATTATATTATTTTTATTTCTTTATTGTAGTATATATATTATATATATATATACTATGGGCTATAAGTGTTAGAAAAAGCTAAATCATAGTAGGGAAGCTCCTAGCAACTGTAATATACCACCAATCGATTCTCAATACCTTACTAACCTAGGGGTAGACACCCATATTAGGGCTTTCTAGGCTCAGGGGAGGTTAGAACAGGCTTGAAAAAGTAGGCCCTCATTTGGCACTTGTGGCAAACTAACAGTTGGCACTCATGTGGCACTCGACTTGGGCCACTGATTATTGGCACCATATCACCTGGCACTCAACTGGCAACTCAACCTGGCTATTCATAGAATACCATAGATATAATAGGCGAGAATAAGCGAATAGAGTAATGTAGACCGCTTTAGAGTGCACTGGGAGGCACTAAGATAGATTAGAGTTGTAACAACATTTTAACTCTGAGTCATCAAGCTCGACCATCAATTAATGCGAGCTCATCAAATCCTGAATAGATGGAAGTTGAGCCATCAACGATGATACATCAAGATAGCGCACCACACGGTAATCGTCACAATTCATATAGTGCAGCAAACGCTCATGTAGTTAATTAAGTAGTGCTGCAGGATAAATAGAGGCAAGAGTTGACGCATCAATGATACGGCATCAAAATATCGTGTATTCGTGTGTGTGTGTGGTGTGTGTGTGTGTTGTGTGTGGATGTGTTGTGTGTTGTGTGTGTGTGTGTCTATTGTTTATTGTATCTAGTTTGTGTATAAGTGTACAACCGGGATCGAATATAAATATAGTATTATGTACATTTATATTTGAATATTATATTATATATATTATATATATATACTATTATATATATACTGATTACTTATATGATAGTAAATATATAGTAGTATAATATATATATTAATATATTATATATTTATTATAGTATATATATATATATATATAAGTAATATATTATTATATGGATATATTATATATATTATTTTATATATATTATATATATATATATATTATAATATATGTATATATAGGCTATTTTAAGATGTTTGACTCCAGAAGCGAATCATAAAAAAATGTCACGTAATTTCAACTGATTTTTGAGGTTAATACATTAGTAATCTGGATTTTCAAATGGTATTTAAATTAATATTAACCAAAAAGTAAGAAAAAAATTGACATATATTTTTTTGTGCTTTCACACTCATTAGTCCTTATACAAATGAGGTAGGCTAGGCCGTGTTAGGCTATTTAATTTAAGTTTAAATTGATGAATGTTATCGTTAAAGTTTGTAAGAAACCCTTGACAGTAAATAAATTCGTATTTGATATTTTTATATATTTTATGTTTTGATTCCGGGTGGGGCCTTCGGCCCCAGCCCTCTATCATCTCCCCCCCGTCCCCCGCCGAGCGGGGTGCCCCGCTCGCAAGCTCGCGGGTACGGGGGGGAGTTTTTTTTTTAAATCACAAATTCCCATAAATTATAAAACTAATCGAAAATCAAACTAAAAAAATGAAGAACTTAGAAAAAAAATTAAATGCACTATTAATATAATAATAATAATAATAATATAATAATAATAATAAACTAATAATAATAAACTAAAATAATAATAATATAATAATAATAACTAATATAATATAATCTATATAACTAGTAATAATAATCTAAAATAAAAATCTTTGGGGTTAATTGTTTAAATTAAAATGCAATATCGCTAATAAATAATGAATTGAGGCAATAAACGAAAAGGCCCGAAATTCGTTGTTTTTTCTTATCGAAAATTTTCCGTATATAATGAGTCAACATCTTATAATGGTCCATATCTATACTATATAGTTATATATATATATATATATATATATATATACTATATAATATATATATATATAGTATACTATATATATATATATATATATATATTAGATATAGGTCAGATATATATATATATAATATATGTACTATCGTAGCCCGTGTGTGTATGGGTAGGTGCGACCGCGGATGGAAATAAGTTAGGACAGATCCAAACAGGTCAGGTACCTACATGACCTCATTTTAGCATAGTTACCTATTAAAGTCAAGGTGACCAGGTAACTGGATGACTCAGATTAAGTCCCTACTAAGTCCCTCCTACTGACCATTTAAGAAATGGGCTCATATTATTGCAGCCTTGATAACGGTATAAGGCCGAAATATCAAGGGCCAAAACCGAAATATGCAAGGCAAATCCAAAAAGGGGCTAAGCCCTTAAAGGGGGGGCCAAAAAAGGGCGGATTTACGGTAGACGGTTCGTCGTGTGCAAAGTTCCTCGGCACACCCTTCTTCATAAGGGTTGTATAAAAGTTACAAGGCCAAAAAACTACAAGGTACAAAGCCAAAAAAGGTCAGGGTAAGGTAAAAAAGGACAACTTCAGTTTCACTTACATACTACTAACGTTTCATAAAAATGCAAAAATATTAGCCTCGCATTTTAAACGAGAATTGGACTTCGCAAAGAAATTTAACTACACCGAACAGTCTGGGATAATTTACCTGAGCGATCTGATGGAAGAAGGAGAGAACAACGACTTTGAAGTTAATAAAACAGAAATTCTTTTATTAAACGGAAGAAAGGAGATAGAAATAAATGTCGATGTATCTTTAAACTATTCGCGCTTTTTTTTGCCTGAAAATAGTGTGCAGAAGTTAATGAGAGAATACCACAATAAAGGACATTTGGGTGTGAATAAAACCCTACTTAGCATAAAAAAAGAATCTGTGTTCCAGCACATGCATAAAAAGATAAAACAGTTTATCCGCAAGTGCTCAGCATGTCAGAAAAATAAAAGGTACAGGGAGTAAGTCCTGATTACGGGTGTTTTTAAGAAGTACCTGAAGAAGTTTGAAAGCCGTTCATGTTGATTCTTAGTTACCTAATGCACAGCAGGTTACAAATACCTACTTACATTATTGACCGCTACAGTTAACGTACTTGTTCGCTTGTGCCTCTCAAGGAAGATAAATTGGGAGAAATATTGAATGCCTTCATTCACGAACTATTTCCGTTCTGTGAAATTCCGCAGGTTATTATTTCGGATTTAGGTGCGAATTCATTAGTCGCCTGTTTGAGGAAGTCTGCAGGGCCGTATGAATGGAGCACCGGACTACGCTGTAAGCTCAAACACCAAGATGTTGGCCTCCTTCGAGGTAAATCATAGAACTTTGTTGGGCTGTGTCTGGGGTGTATTGTTTGCAGGACCGATGATAATAAGCCCCCCCGGCCGGCCGAGCCTCTTCCCTATGGTGTTGTTCACTCTGGGCCCCGCGCCGCATAAACAAAGAAGCGGTCTCAGCACCACAAAATTGATGTTTGGCCAAAATATAAGCAATACCTAGTGGAATTAGTTGATCCCTGCTTCCGGAGACGTGCCCAATGAATATATTGCATATGTTAAAAGCTAGCGCTCTTTAGCCCAGCCGTGGCTCACCCACAATTAGTAAAAAATCGACCACGTCTTTGCTGCCTAAAGGGTTTTACAAGAAGATAAGTTTGTCGTAGTACGGCAGACACAGTTTAATGTCGGCAAATTAGCGCCTCGCTATGTCGGCCTTTTTAAAGCTTATAAACAGTTAATAACCAGACAAGTTAAACTTATCGAAAAAAATGGGAAATCTCATTTAGAAATTTAAGGAACGTTCGCATATATTATAACTTCCTAAATTTAGATAGAAAGAGAAAATTTACCAATAAAATAAATACTATCCTTCGTTTCTTTCAGATGGTAATAACGCCTAAAGTAAAGGTGTTATATAAAAATGATTGAAAGGGTTTCTCCGTAGGAGAGCTAAGTTATTTTTAGGTTGAAACAATTATTGTTTTATCTCTCTAACTTTAAGTAGCCAACTGATCTCCTCTATCCTATAGACTTTTTGTAAAAAATTGTCAGAAGGGGAGTGTTACACGGCAACTTTTATAGATAACGCATTATGTACCGTAGTGGTAACATAGAGTTAATTTATGAAGGGATGATATGTCAAGTTGCTACAGAGATTTCTGGTACAAGCAGCTGTGAGAATTTTGGTACATGACAGTCTGTTCCGACATAACTGTTTTCTGTTCTGTTGTATTTATCAAGGTCAACCGGAGGCTGTCTATGGCCCTGCCGCTTGTGCCGATGGAGAGGGGTCCAGCTAGTGAAAACGAGAATGGGAGAGCCAACATCTTGACACTCTCTGCGGTCCAAAATTGATACTGTATGGAAATCGAGAATTATAGCAGAATTGAAATAAAGTAACTGTATCAATTTATTTTGAATCAGTATTCGAATAGGTTTCGAAAATTTAAAATTCATTAGACATATTAATAAAGAAATAATTTAAAGAAGCGTTTCGCTATTCCAAAACTATTTTATTAATTTAGCTAAATCAAAGTGGATTCTCTTAAATAGGGCCAATTAATCATTATAGAGATCAAGCTTTGTACATATATATATAGTTAATATATAATATATATTTATATATATATATTTATATATGATATAAGTAGATATATATAGAGTATAGCGATATATTCATAGATATAGTATTATATATATTATATAATATATTATATATAATATATATATAATATATAGTATATTATATAGTATATATATATATATATAGTATATATTAAAAAATTGCACTTCATGTAATAAACAGGAATCAAACCTTTTTAGGAATATATTTATAACCTAAAATATCTGGAAATATTTTTTTCAATCAATCCGCAAAGGTGTTTGTTTTAAGCTATTCTCACATTTTGATGGCATGCCGAAACATGATTCCCTCTTTTCATTATATGACAATTTTCTTAGCTATTTTGATCACGGTGTGGAGAAAGGGGCGTGGTTTTCGCATTTTCTATAAAATGGTTTACATTTCTCGAATAAACTTAAAAAATGGCGGATTTTTTTGAAACTGTATGTGTATATATGACGGTATTTCCCCCAATTTCTGCTCTTGGACTGTCATGTCCTTCTTTTGTATAATAAATTTCCTAATAGAAAGGAAAATTGTATATGAAATATTTAATAAATAAAATTACATATATAATAGCAAAAACTAATGATGTACATTTATATTGTTTATAATGTGACGGAAAATTTTCACCTACCCGCCCGTGAGTGTCAGTGTGAGAAGAGTTCCGTTTTCCCCCGACTCAGCTGTTGTACGAGAGTTATCTAGAATTCGCTCTGCTCTCGTTTTTATTGCCACAATAATTCGGTATTTGATTTTTAATTTGTTTAGACTTTCCTTTATTACAATTGTTGAAATTGTCTGAAACTTGCTCCAGACATTCATTTTGTACTCCTTTTAATTCCTTTAAATAGAAATCATTCACTTCTGTTATTCATTACGGGTAGTTATTGAAGTTTTTTATAGAATGGACGCTACCTCATAATTGAATGTAAATTTGATTCCAGTTGTTTTTTAAAAAATATAATACTTCAAAAAAGTAAAGTAAACAGAAAAAATAACATATATATATGTTATATATATATAATATATAGTATATATAATATATATATATATATATATATATATATATTATATTATACTATATATATATATATATATGATAATATATTTTTTTTTTTTATATATATTTATATATATATTATAATATATAAGTATTATATAAATAATTATAATAATCAAATTTTAACAAAAGAAAAGAAAATATGGATCATAGTCGCATGTTAAGAAAAGAACAATACGACATTGGTCCAAAGCGAATCGACACATTTTACCAAAATCTCTAGACTCGCCCAAATCGTGCCGACAAAGAAACCGGAAGGGAAAATTGGGTCCGATAAATTTAAATTAAAACACATAGTTCTCTTAAAAAAAACGAATAAATTGATAATTCAAGAAGTTTTTTTTTTCATAATGATGACCCTTTTCCTGTCACTATTTTCCTGCTGGTTATATGATTCTTGTAGAACTAGTTGGAAATCAGCAACTGTGTTGAAGATAACACAAGTTAACACAATATTATATATAATATATTATATATATATATTATTATATATATTATTATATAATATTATATATATATATATATTATGATAAGTTATATATGATATATATATATATTTTATATCTATATATATATTATATTACTATTATTATCATTACTGGGCTGCGTAGTCGTAAAATAAATTTTCGACTCCGACTCCAGACTCCTTAATTCAAATTTGGATTTTCGACTCCGATCCGACTCCACTTAAACAAAATTTTCGACTCCGGACTCCACTTAAAACAAAAATTTTAAGAACTTCCGACTCTGACTCCGACTCCAGCAGTCAATTCAAAATTCGACTCTGACTCCGCTTAGTGCTTACAAAGTTACACTAATCATTTTTGTTTCACTATTTTTTTTTTCGCTTTCTTCTTTAGTTCATTGAAAATTACATAAAATATTTCCTAATGAAATCTAATTTCTAAAGCTTATACGGTAAAGTACCGTAAGACTAGAGTGTAAGGCGGACTCCGCCTCCGCATATTATTCTCTCGTATCCATCACGCACTCTCACGCACTCTCGCATGAATTTTTGGCGGATCAGGCGATAGTATTCCATTTATGCAATTAATGAAAGACTAATATGTTTCCTGCATCTTTCTGAACGAAGATCGTTCATGGACTTGTTGGAATAAGTAGTTTATGCTTGAAAGGATGGGAGAAATAAATGAGCTGTCTCGCCCTTATGCTTCGAACAAACACAAAGGTGAAGGCTTGACAGGTGATGATAATGTGATTTTAGTAGGTTATTGTATTACTCTTCTTAAACCGCTTGAAAAGGTAACTAAGACATTGTAAATAGATATTTCTTTTTTGTTCTTTCATAACGAGATTCCTGTAGTTTGCTAAATGCTAGCTATTAAAAGTAGAGCTTCAAGGTGAAGAAAACACTAATGCTGGAGATAGATAATATATTTCAAAATCTGCCAAACGACTTACCAACTGCCAATAGTAACTTTTTCCTTGATCCTAGATACAAAGACCTTTTTGAACGCACGGTTTTCACAGAGGGTTAAAAATTATTTAGTATGCCATTGTGATGAAATGCTGCTAATAGCGAATTCACCAGCCAATAAGGAAGATTGGCAGAAACAGACACAAACTTTACTATCTGTTAGCGGAAACCATTGCAGATCAATGAACGTTCTTTTTGGCCTCTACGCAGCGAATGGGAGTCTTGTTTCAGCAGGTGTCAAAGGCATTCTGTCCATTGATCAAAGATTTCAAAAGCGAAAACCATTTTGGAATCGGATAAAATTTTTTTCACATAAATTTTTTCAACATCTTGCAACTAACATCGGCAAGGAATCTTAGGCATGCCCTTCATAAAGTGTAGCTGGTGAGCACCTTTGTTCAGCGGGTGCAGATCTCATTTACGGAGAAAAGAGAAGCAAATTTCCTTTAAGGGCTCAGAAACAGCTTTAGTTTTTTTAAACATAATTTGAAGAATTATTAATTTCAAGTATTATTCTATATATAACCTTTTTTTTCTTAAAAAAGTTTGAGGCTGGAGAAAGAGATTGGTGGGGTGCAAAAAGAGTTGGGTCCATATCTCGCAACTCTTTAGCCTCAAGGTATATATAATATATATATATAATATATATTTATATAATATATTATATTATATATTATATATATATATATATATAGTATTATATGTTATTTATATATATATATATATACTCTCACTTATATATTATTATATATTATATATACCTATATAGTATATAATATATATATACTTATATATGTATATATATATATATATGTATAAAACTCCAGGATAGGGCTTCTCGCCTGTCGTCATGAGATACACACCATCTACTCTATCCATATCCCACATGGCCTGAAACTCTTCACCTACGGCATTTAGAAAACATTTCTTTTCGGCCAATGGTTTTCCGACATGCCCCAGGTCTCGTGGGTATTTGCTCAGGTAGGGTTTTTCGGCCCTTTCAGTAGAACTAGCATCTTCTTTTTCATGTTGGCTTCAAACATAGGTTCACCAGTCGAGGTCTGCGAGAGGATCTTGCTTTCTAGGCGCATAGATCTAACACTGGTCCCAAGAGTAATCAAGCAAAAAGGAAATGACCAGGTTCTAGTCTGTCGCCCTATAATCATTGCGAAGAAATCCTTCACTTTGTCCTGCTAGCATACGAAACTTCCAACCTTTCGTTTTTATATATCATTATATATATATATATTATATATATATATATATTATATATATATATATATATATATATATTATATATATATATATATAATATAATATATATTATATATATTATTATATATATATGATATTATATATATATATATTTTATATATATATATTATTAATATATATATAATAATAATATATTATTATCCGGATTATACTTATACTCTAATAATTCTATACTATATATATATATATACATATGATAATATATATATATATATATATAATATATATACATATATATATATTTTTATATATTATATATATATATATATATATATATATTTGAACGTGCCTTGTGGCTAAAAACTGAAAACTTAGCTATCCGATATCCGCATCCTCAACCGCGGAAATAGTGGATTTTTACTAACCGCATCGCCGGATAGTGAAAAGTTTACGCCTCCGCTTAAATCTATTAGTGAAGACATAAAGTGCAGGGCGCAGCGGCAACATATGGATAAACAAAATATATTTCATTTTCGGACCAAATGTATAACTGAATTATAATGCAAAATTAGTTTTTATTTTATTATGAAAGCAGAAAATTTGTCTTCAAAGAATACATCCTTTCATAATAATTAATAATAATTATAATAATAATCTAATAATATATAATAATAATAATATATCAATAAATAATATATAATTAATATAATAATTAATAATAATACTTTAAAAATAATACTAATAATATAATAATAATAATAATAATATAATAATAATAATAATAATATATAATAATAATAATAATAATATATAATAATAATGAATAATACAAATAATAATAATATATAATAATAATAATATAATATGAAATAATAATAATAATATATATATAATATAATATATAATAATAACTATAATTGTGGCTCAAAGTAACTTCTGTTTAGCAATATAATTATTAAGAATGGCAAACATAATACATTTATAATCACCTTATATATTACTAATATATCAGACTCCTATATACAATCGTGCGTGAAGCTCCTTTGGATAATTAATACTCTTGTCTAATATACACGCTCCTTATAGATCAATCTCTTCGATTCTCAATCATTACTCTGACTCTAAATGTTTGACTTCCTCGCTATTTTTGAATTGCAGCATTGCTTTTGACTTGTATGTATATTCCATTCTTCCTTGCATCCGCTCGAACATTGCAGCACCTCTGTGTCCCTCCAACCGCGCTGCAACTCTCCTTGGCGCCACTATTCCTCCTCAGACCACCTCGAAACGAAGTAGATCCCCCGCTCACCACAGCATCCAAAGACATCCTTGTCTTTCTCTTTAACAACTCTTCCATCGAAGCTATGGGGATGCAGTAGCCTACTCTTTCTCACGTGACTCGCCGAAAGCCAAGAGCTGGTTTTCTACAAAAACTCTCTGCAATTTTTCTTTCATTCCCGGAGAACCCTCCACCACTTCCACTTTCAGCGCAGCCACAAATCGCTTGTTGCTTCTCCGCTCGAAAGGCCTTCGACGACAGCAGAATCCCAGTCCATGTCTTTTCATACTGCAGCTTCTCATGTTTTTTTCTTGCCGGTAGCTTGTAGGCTCAAGTCAACTTCGTTTAGCAATATATTGATTAACGATGGAAACTAATACATTTATATCACTCTTATATACTAATTCATATAGACTGCCGTATTCACAGATGAGTGCGTGCAAGCTCCATTTAACGATAATATTATACTCTTGTCTCATAATACCACATAATTAAAGGTTCTAACTACTAAATTTTTCGCCTCCAACTCCGACTACGCTCCCTTACACAAGGAATTTGTCGACTGCCGACTCCGGAACTCCGACTCCACTTTTCACAGAACTTTTCGAACTCCGACTCCGACTGCCAACTCCTGGAAAATTGCATGACTCCACGGCTCCGACTCCACGACTCCGACTCCACAGCCCTGATAATATATATAATACTATATATATATATATATATATATATAATATATATATATACTATATATTATAATATATATTATATATATATATATCATATCACTAGTTATATAATATATAATATTATATCTATATATATTATATAATAGTATATTTGTATAATATATCATATATATATTATATAATATATATATACATATATATATATATATATATTTAGTTAAATATATTTATATTATATATATATATTTATATATATATATTATTATTATATATATATATATATATATAGTTATAATATATTCATATTATATATATATAGTATATGATATACTATATATATATTATATATATATTACTAATATATATCATATCTTATATAATGTAAAGTCTTCATATAAATATCATAATATTATCTATATATATATATATATATATATATATATAGTTATATATATATATTATATAAATATATATATATATTATATATATATATATATTATATATATATATATATATGTTAGGGTATGAATTGCTAAGTTGGTGGCTTCTTTTGTGAGCAAGCACCTATATAAGAGGATGGTAAATTTAGAAATTCATATTGAAATTATATTTTTGTTTTATGTTCTGTAAATATATGTATAAAGTATGTAAAGTAACAAAAAAGTCCCTTCTGTTGAGATAATCTCTCTTCGTAGGCGAATTGGTAGTCACAGGCTTTTCCAGCGCGTTCCCACCACCCTATTTTTTTTTGTGCGAGGATTTGTGTTTTGATTGAAATTCGAGTCGCAGCCTTTTCCTGCGCGTTTTCCACCCTTGCCGGGCGGAATCTTCTGGAGAGAGTAATCTTGAGTGAGATTTTCTTCTGATCTTAATTAAATTTGATCTGATTTAATGGACTGGAGAGCATCTCAAAAGGACGAGTTTATATTATATTTCACCTTTGACTTATCGCTAATTTTGCTCGCTGGCAAATCTTAGCATAAGTACGAACATAAATTAAATTTCTACAAAGTTAAGTGGAGTGCTACCATTATTCCCTGCGCCTAAACACGGGTGAGAAGTATGTTATAGATAATTATAGCAAGAAATAATAACCTAAGGAATACATAGTTATAAACCTTTCAAATGCAGACATATCTAATATGTCGAAGACATAAGTTAGACAATAAAGCATTTAAAGGCAGAAAATAATATACAAGAAATGTAGATATTCAAATACGAGCATAATTGGTTTGCATCCGAAGATCTAAACATATATAACAGAATATTTGAATAATTAAAAATCAATAAGTGTTATATATCGAGGAAAATAAAGGGGCATTTAACATAAGCATAGTTTGGTTATATCGTTAGGATATAAACAAACATACAACATTATAAATGCAATAAAATACAAAAATGTCTAATACATCATAATTATTGGATATGAAACAATTGAATTATTCACAAGTTATATAGAATAAATAGACCACATCGATCGAACGTTGAATCCAGGAAGGTCTTAGTATAAGGCGTTTCTAATGAATCCATGATTTGATCAATGCGTACGTAATAGTTTTCAAAGCTGTAGTTACGAGAGAAAACATTGCTTGACATATGTAGAGACGAAGTTTGCTTGAAATGTAGGTCCTTTGATTTGAAAAATTTCCTTCATGACATAAAGGGAGTCGGTCACAGAACGCATTTAGAATTTTTGAAACAGGAATCAAAGTTTCGTAGTGGAATCCAAAAACGAATCTGCCCCTAATCCAAACTTAAAATGATGAAGAAATCCATACGTAAAGGAAGTTTACATAGTGTATCAGGGTGCGAAGTTGCTTGAAATTTCAGGTCCTTTTTTGACAATTTTTCAATACATAAAAGGGAGGAGGTCACAGAAACATTCAGAATTCCGAATAAGGAATCAGCGTTCGGAGTGGGATCTCAAAAATGATTTCTTGGCCCATAATCTCAAACTGAATGATGAAAGAAATCCCATGCCGAAAGGAAGTTTGCTATGGTCTAGCGATGAATCCTGCGAACTGTGATAGTTGTTTGAAAAAGTGAGACCATCAATCCAAAGTTAGCAACATGAAAATTGAAGTCCCAGTATCCGATAATGTTCGTTATGCTTGAGTATTTCTCAAGTGTTTCTGAATTGGGATTTTAGTTTTATTTTTAGTTTTTTCTTTTTCCTTCCATTGCCTTTTTTGAAAGTGTTGATTGAAGTTCCTGGGTTGTTCAACTCTCGAGTTCACCATTATATAGGGTATGTCTGCTAAGTTGGTGGCTTCCTTTAGAGCAAGCACCCTATATAAGGAGGATGATAAATTTAGAGAATATTTAAAATGTTTTTATTCCAAAATAGTAATACGCAATAAAGTAAAGTAATAAAAGTCTTCTGTTGAGATACTCTTTGAAGGCGAATTGCAAGTCGCTGCCTTTTCCAGTGCGGTTTTCGAACTTGCCTCTGACTCTTCGTTTTTGTAGCGAAAATTTGATCGAAATTCAAGTCGCAGCCTTTTTCCTTGAGTTTATCCTCTGCCGGGAGGATTTCCTGAAGAGAGTATCTGGTGAGATTTTTCCTTTTGATTCTAATGAATTTTGAATCTGACTGCTTCTGACTGAAGAAGCATCTCAAAAGGAGAGTGTGATATAAATTTTCTACGGTTTGACTTATGCTAAAGTTTTGCTCGCGCAAATCTTAGCATAAGTACGAACATAAATTAAACTTTTTACAAAGTTAATGGATGCTACCATATATATATATATAAATATATATATATATATGTATATATATATATTATATATATATATATATATATATAATATATATTAGTATATACTCACTATATATATATCTATATTACTATATATAATAATACATATATGTATATAGTATATATACATATTATATATATATATATATAATTTATATATAATATATATATAGTATATTATATATAATATATATATATATATGATAATATATATATATATATATTAATATTCTTCCTTTCCTTTATATATTATATATATATATATATAGTATATATATATATATATATATATATTATATTTAGTATATATATATTAAATATATAAAGAAGGTTGGAAAGTTTCGGTAGCTATCAGGACAGTGCAGATTTCTTCGCATTGAATTATAGGGTGACAGAGCTAGGAACCATGTCTTTTGGATGGGTAGGCCGGCGAATGGCGTTTTTGCTTGTATTACTCTTGGACCAGTGTTAGAGATCTTATGCGCTAGAAGCAAGATCCTCTGGAGAACTTCTGGGTCTGGGTGAACGGTTTTAGAGGCCAAATGGAAGAACATGCTAGTTCTACTGAAAGGGCGAAACCCTTCAAACCTGAGAGTATACCGCAGAGGACTGGGCATCGGAAACTCATTGCGAAAAGAAATGGTTTTCTAAAAATGCTCTAGGGTTAAGATTTTCGGGCCAGAAGAAAGATGTTGGACCAACTGACAGGCGAAAGCCCTTCCTGGGAGTTGGTATTAAACTAGTACTATATATATATATATCATAGGATATATATAGAATATATATATATATTATTATATAGTATATATATTATATTATATATATAGTATATATATATTATATTAATGCTCCTTTCTTCCCTTTAACCGTAGAGCTTTTTATATCTTGTTCCCCCCTTTTCTCTAGCGGAAACTAAATTTATTTTTCCTCTATATTCGGTAAATTTAACTATCCTTTATGTTATTAATCCTGCTTATTATGCCAAGAAAAGGTTAGCGAAATAGTTCCCCCCTACCTCTAACAACACTTACTTATCTTCCGAGTCCCATGGTATTTAAATTTTCAATATTAGGAAACATATTCCAAATAATATTTGTTTTAAAAAAACAATTCCGTCCCATTAAAAAGAAGAATTTTCAAACCCCCCAAATCAACTACAACACATATCCAATTGTATATATAAATCAATCCCATGTTTGATGCTCAGTATTCTTATAGCGTGAAACTCATGACTTTTACGCAGAAGGCCTTGACCACAAACAAGATCTTGGGATGATGCCATGAAACTCTGCATTGACATTTCCGAAGGACTAAATCCACAAGATAGATATTTTTAGAAGGCCTCCCCTAGTAAAATTTTGCCACCAGGTTAAAAAAGAAAAATTATGCGACCGTTTTATTTACAACATACGATACACCTTCAATAAGCGCCCAGGGGAGACCTTAGGCTCGAAAATCCAGAAACTCTTTCTTACTCGTCTACCAACGTGTAAATTCGGAGTATTCAAATGCGTGGCCGTGAATACCAAACCAACTTATAAATTATTCCTTTAATTACAAATTTGTTTTTAAGATTCTGTCTCTTTTTATTCGCTTTTAGTGAGCCTCAAGCCAGTTTAATATGCCCAGCCCCATTCCTGTATCTTATCTTCAATGAGTAGGTTAATTATTAAAATACTAATGTTATTGTGAATAATTTTGGTTTTATATTGCCAAAGGGGTATCATACCCAAATAAAATATTCTGTGTTACCGGAAAAGGTAAAGATTTCTCCATATATATTAGTATATTTAGGTATATATATATATAATATATATTATTATTTATATATAATAATTAGTATGATATATATATACGTATCACTATAGTACTATATATATAATATATGTAAATATTGTAGGTATGGACCCATTATAGTGTATAAGAGTATATATATATATATATATTATTATTATATAATTATATAAATATTATATATACTATATCTATATATATTATATCTATATTAGTATATATATATATATTATGATATATATATAGTATATATATAATAATCTATATATATATATATATATATATATATATATATATATTCTTTCTTTCTTTCAGGGCTCTATTCAGTCTATATTTTCATTTGGATATTCATAACTAATACAAGTGTTATTCCAAAATGTCAGAAACTCATACTTTGAGAAAAGATACTTCAATGTATCTAATGGACAACTATTTAAAACAAACTATAAGAGGAAAACTACCCTCCATTAGACAAGTTTTATGTGTTCTTTTCTTTAACCTTCGTGAAAAGTAACTAACTAACTCTTCGACAGAGAGCAAACCAAGTCATTGATGAAGTTAATATTTTTTGGAACAACACTCGTATTCCAACACGTAATGCTCAACATTGTATAAATTAGGAGGTGTATGTGAAGAGTTAAGAGGTTTGCAGAAAAGCCCTTCCCGAGGAAGTGATGCTATTAAAGAAAATGAAATAGCTTTTGTTAAAAACTTAGACATCTTGTTTGATATTGCTCGTGGAAACGCTCTTACACTGATAAAGCTGGAGGAAGATAAACAATTCTTAATAAATCAAAAGAAAGAGGGTAAACAAGGATTTATGCAAGCTATAGATTTCAATTTTACAACAAAGGAAAGGAGAATTTTTGAACGGGAAGAAGTAAAATATGCAGATTGAGAAAAATCGTCACGTTCTAGAATTTACAGGCGAGTGTCATCAATAATGTTCTTTTAACTATTTTTAACTATTCAAAGTATTCATTGTACTTACAAGCTTTAAAAACCTGAAAATTATTAATTATTTTATATCTATAATATATTTCATCTACAAGTTATTGAAACACTTTAAAAATTTACAGAGGAAGTAGCTGCTTATGGTTTCAACCCATCATCAAACGGTAGTTCATCACACACTACCTTCACCTCTTACGAAGTGGTAAACTTTGAGCAACCTAGACCATCATCATCGAAGAAGGTAAGGTAAGAGAGTTCGCAAAACATTATTACTGAAAAAATTGTTGCTTCTTTTGATAAATGTAAGGCAAGTGATAGGGATGCTGTTCATATTTTATCGGCAATAGTGGAAACCCTTGGACATGACGTTCACGTTCATTCCTTATCCATAAGTCGCTCAACGATACAACGGTGTTGAAAAACTTTGTGTAAGAAAAGAGCAGAAAAACTGATGAAACATTTTCAAAATTTGGATTTTAATGCAGCTGTTGTTCACTTTGATGGGAAACTATTGCCCAATTTAACAGGCATTGAAAAAGATGATCGACTAGCAACAATAATTACAAGCGGAGATGCAGAACAGTTATTAGGCATTCCAACCATGATTAATTCGTCAAGTTGAGAACAAACAGCTGCGGCTTATCAATCACTTTTAGAATGAGGTATGTCAGATAAACTAAAGTAAATAGTGCCAACGTTTGAATAAAACAAATATTAGAAACAGATTTATTATATCTACCATGCGTGCACCATATTTATGAGTTAATTTTAAAGAATGCTTCTAGTTGCCCTGAGTTCTTTAAGCACTTTAAAAAATCTTGGCATAAAATCAACCAAATAAATCTTCTTTCTACGATGTAATTCATGAGAATTAATGAAATTTTGAAGCTCGAAGCTTGCAATATTCTTCCATTTATAGATCAGGTAATGAAAACACAATTGCCTCGCGATGATTATAAAGAGCTATTAGTTCTTGCCCAACTATTCCTTGGAAGAAGAAGTCCAGAACTTAATTAAGATTAGAGCTCCTGGTGCATTCCATCATGCACTATGGATCGCAAAGGCTATATACTGTTTCAATATATTTTTATATATCGATGAATTTAGGTTAGTGGTCAAAGAGGGAAATAGCGTTTCTGATGTTTGTTTTTTTCTACTATAACTTTATGTTAAAGCCTGGTTTACAACACACTTTGCACATAAAGCTTAAAATCACGATCTTTTATTCGTTAAAAAGCTAGTTCTCTAAAAATATATAAATCGTAAAATATCTGAGGCCTCACTTTCCAAAATTAAGAACCATATGTGGCATCTTAATCCAGAATCTTTTTCTTTAGCTTTCTTCGACAATGAAATATCAGTTAAAGAAAAAACGAACATGGTGCACGCTTTAAATAACGAAGGGATTTTGACAGAAACAAACTGGAAACTAAGCAATAAAAGAATTTGCGCTATTGCAAACCTTCAGGTTTTCTTGAAAATGACCCACAAACATGGGAAATAGATAAATAGTACAAATTATTTCAATCTGCAAATCAATTAAAAGTTGTAAACGGTACTGCCGTAGGAGCAATCAAATTAATAAGGAATATAATAATAAATTACCCAAAAATGAGGAACAAAGAAACTATATTCTTAAAGTTTTCAGTGCGTACCGAAAACGTTTCCTAAATATTAACAAAGGAACTATAATGCTACAGATCGTTTTAATAAGTTAAATAATCAAAAAATAAGCAAATAAAATTAAATATAATAAAAAATAAACAAATAATATGAAATTCCATGATAATGTCAAGTTCACATTTAAATTGTTGAAAATAAACAAGAATTTCCTTTCTGGAAATTTTTTTTCATTATTTTGAACCCACGTTTAAGTATTCTATAACTTTTACCAAATAAAGTTATTTTTGAAATACCGTGCTTCCCTTCATTAGAAACTATTTTGATGGGTGAGACCAAAGTAATTTTAAGTTCTTAAAAATTGGGTCACTCTAATATATGTAAAATTAGTAATGGGACGATTAATCGTCATCGACAAAATCGGCATATTTTTTCTCAATCGTCACCGTCATCGTCATCGTCAATTCTCTGACGATTAGGTGAGGAAATATTACACTACAAACAGGAGGAAGATTAGGCTTCTGCAATATAATTTAGAAACTCTAAATTTAAAGTACTAGAATTTTGTATGTCTGTCCATGTTCTCACATATTAAAATTTTGTAAAATAAATGTTTTGATGATACTTACTACACATTAAATTTACATAAAATATTAAGTTGAAATGTAAGGAGCATGAATGATTTTAATATTAAATAAATCATTACAGTGGTCAACAACATTTGTCCGGCATAAGGTTTTCCACCAGTTTTAAAGTAATTCTGGGATACTGATTTAAAATCTATCATCAGTTCTTGTTTATCACATCAGGATTCTGAGATTTCACAAATTGCAGTTTCAAATAAACAGCAAATTTATGATGATTTTTTGAAGAGCTGAACAGTCTTATAAACAAGAATAAAGTATGATAAAATATACAATAACAGTAAAAAATACATTTAATGATCCGTAGCACAAATTTGTGATAGTGTGAATGCATTTAAATGTGAGCGAATGCTTATTACCATTTTAGAATTGACATGTGAAATTAAAGAAAATATGTGCAAAAATGTAAATTGACAATAGTGTCCCATCGGCAATGTTAGCGTTCTTACATAACTTTAATGTCTTGATGAGAACGTTCACGTTGCTCTTCGCTCACGTGATCAAAATTCTCTGGAATGTCGTCCAAGTGACTATGTAAGTAGTGAACTTTGCTGCTCATTCTACATCCAAGTGCTTTAAAACTCAAGAGTAGCTCCTCCATAATCTCTCGGTAATTGTCAGTTTTCCTGTTCCCAAGGAAATTTCGTATCACATCAGAGAATGAATTCCAAGCTCTAGTGTCTGCCGCAGTCATTGCTGTAACAAAATGTGGATCCCTGATGAGTTTTTTCTTCATTTGAGGGCCATCACGAATCGGCCAAAACCTCTGCTTTTGCACGCAACGTGTAGGTCTGATAACTATATAGCTGAAGCGGCCTCCATCGTGATCAGAGTTGGACGGCGGACGGCGTGTAACCCAATAATATGATCACGGTGGTCGGAAATACAATTTTTATTCCTATCAAACCAGAGACTGCATTCTTTGATGTTCTTGTCAACCAGGCGTCAACTGATTCTTGGTGGCCCGGTCTTTTGTCACCAGTGTTCAATGGTGAGCCATCTGTTTCAGTAGCACAGGACAAAGTTTTGGGTGTAACCTCTTTCTGCCTAGCGAAAATTAACGCATTTTCCGTTCTAATCCACACAAATTAACCATCCTTGAAGATGATATTGAAATATATCCAGAATTTTCTTGATGTTGGCATACTCTTCTTTCATTTGTACAGAAGTCCCTTACTGGGATTGACATGTTATTTTGTTGTGCAGTCACACATCCTTCAAAACTTTCTGTTCCTATTGTCAATAAAGTCTCCATTCACTTGAATCATACGCGAGCAGTTCCATATTAAAGAAAATCCCTTCAATATCATCACAATAAACCTGTTGACCATCTGAATGGAAGTACTTTCGCAGTGCTGCTTTTCTGAGTGTTCCTTTCTCTTTCACCCTGGAAGCCAACAATTCAGCAGACTATTTTGGCAAATACAATTCTCTTACCAGATCATTCAATTCAGGCTGACCAAACATAGCAGTTGTGTCAGAATCAGCAACAGATATCGTATATTCGATCAGAGCATCATCCTCATCATCTGTAGAAGAAGGTAAATTCATATTTTCAACATCAATCTCCGGTAGCTCAGTAAATACAGGCACAGGTATTTCTTCACAGTGTTCAGCTGGTCGTTTGGAAAATGGGATATTTTGATATTGCTTGTGGTGTTTATTTGTCTTATTGATACCTTTTACATTGACAAGGAAGAAGTAGCAGTCATCCAAGTGGTTTGATGGTTCTCTCCAAGCCATTGGCACAAAAAATCTCAGCTTAGCATTCTTTTCTTTAGACCATGATCGCTGAGTTTCAGCACACATTTTTCACACTTTGCGAGAAACCCAATATTTGTCTAGGTCTCCCAGTCCTACAATAAAGTAGGCCAGGTACACCCTCTTGACAAAGGTATTAATGTTACGCA